>JAFBMS010002441.1:0-28801 GCA_019788955.1 Albula glossodonta
CAATCAGAAACTTGCTGAGTTTATTCTAATAGTAGGGCTCAAAAGTACAAACAAGCAAAACTAAAAGAGGAACAGCCTTTTAAGTCACATTCAGACCATCATCAGCTTCTGAGTGCTGAAACACACTGCATTACAGCCACTGTAAATAGCTATAATATCTACAAAAATTACATAAGTGCAGAAATTGTGTGTCTCTGACAATTTTGCGAAACACCACAAAACAGAGGAAATAATGTGACATAATGTAAATAACAGATATAACATTCAAATGACATGGTAGTACATAGAACATGGGTACCCCAATACACAACAAAATGAGAGGAGATGAAGCTGTTGACCTACAAGAAACCACTTAGACACAGTTCTTATGTTAGGGTCTCTGAATGAAATGATTTTGAAATCATACATTTAAACTTTGCTTATAGCAATCTCTCTTAAATTGTGTCTCCTCTCTATTTTTATTCATTGTCTGAATGTCATGAAATGAGAGGGCTGAGATGGTATGAGGTGCTGAGAAAGGTATCTTTTAGTCTGTGGTCTGAGAGCATTCTGAAGAATGCCATGTTTGTTTTCAATAGCACATTTTCAAGTGTTAAAATGGTTTCTGACATTATGTACTTTAAATAGGCATCGGTGCAGATGCAGGAGTGTGTACAGAGGGGTTTCTTGAGCGCTTGGGTTTTGTGCACTTTGCAAGGTACGGCAGGAGACCCTGTGGTTGGGCATGACGTGTAAATTAAAAATGTGCGCATCAGAATTTTCTATATTTAGATTTATAGTGGCATTTTTTCTTGTGAGAACTGTTGGTACATATTGTCAACCCATTGTCAAAGCTCTCTCAAATCTATCTCATATGTATATATTTAAACTGAAAAATTTGCATATGGTAAACCAATTTTCAGAGAGGAAATTACAAAAATAAAGTGAATGGGTCATGAGGCAGTTGTCAATGATTTCAGCTGTTCTAAAAGCACTCATCTTTGTGGTGGAAAGCGACATGTTATCATTCATTATTGTTTACTGTTTCCAAGTCATTCCAGTCAACATGGTTTTACAGCTCGAGGGAACACTCTTCTCAGGGGGCTCTGATCTTCTTTGTAGGTGGCACTGGGTTTACTTTCGGGTGATACAGTAATTCCTGCCAAACCAGAATTGACTGAACCTTTAAACAAGGCCTGCCTGTCTTTGAGGGTTCCTATGATGTATTCTACCAAGATATAAAACACGACAAAACCTGTGTTACAGTGCTCTAGGTATACAACTTCCACCAAGGGCCAGTCCCCCCTGGGAGCAGTGTGGGGTGGCCTTGCTCATGGGCCCAAGAGCAATGGTGTTCTTGGAGCTTGAGCCACTAACCTCAGGGGTCTCAGTCATTTACTCTTAGCCACTAGAGTACAGGCTGCCCAGCTCCATCACAGTTAGCTGTATGGTTTTTGGGGTATTTGAATGGGCAGCTGAATGGGGACTCTTGTGTATTGCATTTCAAAATTACAGTTCCAAGGGAGGTTTTATTCCACTATGCGTCATTGCTGCAGTCACAATCCACTCCAAAATAATCAATACAATTGATTAGGTGAATAAAAATGAGTGTACAAAACAAATAATATCAGGACTGTAGTGTCTTGCATGTTGTTTGTGTCCACATTTATTTTACTGCTATGATTGAGGCTGCTATGATGTCATCTTTGAATGAGGCACAGAGTTAAATATAACATTTACACAGGCAGTGACAGCTATACTACAGGACCACAGATAAGATCATCTCACTGTAGTAAGGCTGCCGTCTTTCATGGCCTGCTGAGGAGATGTACTGATCTATAGCAAACTCATATACCCACACTGACCTCCTCTATGCCAGTGATTATTTTCTGGAAAACTTTTCTTCAATTACCTTTTTTTTTTTTACATGCTTAAAACGAAGCAACAACAAGCCAAAACTAAACCTATGAAAACAAAAACTGTTATGACTGCACTGCATAACCATGTACGTAACTGGATAACATGGAACGTAAATATGACTGGGTGATCCCTGCCATCAGCTTCCATTCTGTGACAATAGAGCAGTGTTCAGACTCACAATATTTTTTGTTTTGCTCCTTATCTGTAGTTTTCATCTTCTTTGAATATTGCTTGAATTCTATTTTTTGTTTTAATTCGAATTCTTCAGTTTAATACACACACACACTTTGTAAATCTTCATATTTTATAGCTAATAAAGCATTTTAGAGTAAAAATGTCAGATTATTTATCATTGCCATTTTATTGTTCATTCTATTGGAACATGGAGTAGAACTTTCAGAAAGAAACAACAACAGCAATATCAACATTTAACTTCCTACATGTATCTGCAAGCACTTATTTCCTAAGGCCTGACACTTTAAGTACAGCAAATGACATAAAGACATAAATAATAGTGCATGAAATGCAGTAAAGCCTGACCACATTGAAGAACATCATAATATAATACAGATAAGTTATATATTAAAGCTTGTATGAAACACAACCATGAGATAAACCTTGAGATAAACCCATCAGCGAGAACTGAGAATTAAAATGGAGGTCATGTTAAAACCTTCAGTTCTACACCAGATAGTGCTCATTCTGTGGGGAGAAAAAAGAACAGTTTTGTTGAAAATAACCTGTATTAAACTAATAATAAATGCATTCACTTACAATATTAATGTTATAATTTACATTAATACTAATCAATGCAAAATACTGATATTCACATTTACATTCATCATTTATTTGCACTGTATTTTACACACTGTTGGCATAACTCACACACTGGCAGTAGCGGTGCTGTAGGCTACACTCTGGCTGTATTGAAGCTGTAGCTCATTCACTGGCTATGGTGATACTGTAGATAGTGTTTTAGTTTGTGAACTGACTGCACAGAGACACTGTAGTTTATACATGGGCTGTACTGCTGCTGCTGCTGCTGTTTGTGCTCCTCATTTCCTGCCCTGATCAGGGACTCACCTGTCTGTGTGAGGCTCCTCCTCTTGATGAGAACAGCAACTCCAATGACCAGAGGAGTGATCAGAACCAGGAAGAAGACCGTCAGTCGGACTGGCAGCTCTGTGACAAACAGATGCAATTAGACAGACTCCCATACTGTTAAGAGAGGGTACGGAAAGTGTAAGCACTCTGAAAATGTATCAAAATCATTTTTTTTTACATTATCTTTCCTTTGTTTAACCAGGTAGCTCAACTGTGAACTTATATAAATAAGTTTGTGTTAAAAGGATCCATGGGTGTTGTAACCACGGGGGATACGGGTGTTGTAACACCCCCACTTTCGCTGAAACACGGTTCAATCCCGCCCACTTTTTTGTGGGATTAAACAAAACTAAAATCAGCAAAAACTACTCCAGAGTAGAAGTTCTGTGTCTGAAAACACACACAAATAGGTCAAGTTAGATTGATTGAACGGCCATCCAGCAAATCACAGCCAATCCATCAGAGTCAGAGAGAACAAATTCAAAGTCTGTTGAAGTATCTAACATTACGGGTGTAAGAAAAGGGCTTCTGAAGGTGTCAACACATTTGAGGTATGAAAGGATACTGCATTAGGTTATGTAGATAGTTGTAATCGTATTACTGCATTAGGCAATGTAGAATTTACTGTCACAATGTTGTATTGCTTAGTGTTTAGGAGGGAATGCACATGATCAGAAATCTGGAACTAGTCCTCTTAACTGGAGAGGTACATGATGGTATGCAACAGTACCCAGAGCTCAACCAGACTGTTTAATTTCCACTGCAGCAGTGAAGCTGCAGGTATTCTTAAGGGGATGAGTCCAGAAGTCTGTGGCCTCTTTGATAAAGTTGAAACGCTTGTCAGATTGCTTCTTGTCGTTTCTGTGTCACCAGCTGAAGCTGAAAGAGGTTTCAGCAGTCTCCGGAGGCTAAAACATCTCTCTGTAGCACGATGTCACAAACATGCCTTAACAGTGTAGCTGTGTATCACAGACAAAAGGAGAGGCTGGAGAAGATGGACTGGAAAATGATTGGTAAACAATTTGGTTCTTGTAAAGAGAAAAGAAAGAGTACCATTGGTTGTTTTGAGTCGTGAATATGTAAAAACAAGCATACATATGTTAAAAATATGAAACTGGTTTGAAGTTTCTTGATAGATACTCATGGTGTGGGTGTTTGGGGATGTGATTGCAATAATAATATGACATTAAAGCCCTCTTACACCTGAATATTTGAAAAGTGCATGTGGGGATGCTGGTGTGAATACCATACCTGCTGTAGATGAGGAGGAGGGTGGAGATGCTGTAGATGAGGAGATGGGTGGAGATGCTGTAGAACTGGTCTTTGTTGTCCTCACAGAAGTTGTACCTTCCAAACAGGATAATAACATAGGAATATTCAAATAAAATGGAAGAAGATTCTTTAAAATGGTATATATAGGTTTAATGAGTCATATACAGGCATTTAAATTTCAGGTCGAAGATTTATTTGAGACAAAAGCAAAGAAAATCTGCTTTTATTTCCTAGTACTTACATGTACTTTACATAACCAGCTGTATTTGAGTTGAATACCCCATTCTCAACTCTGCCAAATTAAGGTAATGAATGGCTGGCAGGTATTAAGTGTTGCTCAGGTATTTCCCTTTACATTGATTGTTCACACATAAAAGAAGAGTGAACATCTAGTCTCTGTTTTAGGCTTTGTTTCCATCTGTGTTCATTGCATTTGTAGTGAGAGGGTACACACCATCATGAAGAGCTGAGAACTAACTATGGAAGAAAAATAATTAAAATGTAAGATGAGAGAACAAATGTGGGTTTCCCAGTAATATTAACAGTGGATTTTGATTATTTTCCATACATATGATTGTCCATTCCATATATACATATATCAAATAGCAATATATATTGCCTGTATGACTTCCCTTAATAATGATGTGTGTGTGTATGTGTGGGCGTGTGTGTTTGTGCGTGTGCATATATGTATGTGCTTGTGTGTATGTATTCTGCTGCCTGTTCAGTCTAGTAATCTTTAAAGGATAATGAGAGAAGTTCCTACCAGACAATATGGTGGTGTAGTTGAGACACATTTTTACATCACTTCCCTCAGTCAGCTGACATCTCCATCTTCTGTTGTTGTCCTTCTGCTTGAGTTTTACAGTCAGAGTGGAGTTACATGGGGGCCAGTTTTCTATCTTGAATCTGGATTTATTCAGTGGAGTATCTCTCTCATCCACCCAGGAAAGTGTAATTGTTTTAGCTGAGTCTTTGTTACACTGTCCAGGACCCTCAGGAGTGTACAGGAGGCAGTGTAGAGTCACAGTGCTGCCAGGCTTCAGCTCTGTCACTGGAGAGGACGGAGATCCTGAGAATAAAACAGAGAGATTAACAATGTATGTTGCCTTCCTGTCACTGTTAGAGAATGATACTTTCATACTGTATGGCCATATATGGTGTTATTAGTTATTTCCAGTTTAAATTGTTTTCCAGGTCTTACAAACTTATTTATTGCACTGACACATTTGATGTCTGTCATTGTAGAGGACAGATACTATGAAATAAACCAGAATATCACTGTACAAAAATGCATATGCACAATCTTAAGTGCTTTGAATGACTTCATTTGAGAATGTAATTGTTTTAAAAATCATCAGACATTTGAAATACAGTGCTGTAAAAGGCCAATTACTGTTAGCCATCAACAGTAATCTCACAGATAGGCATTAACTGTCACTGACAGCTCTATGAGTCTCAGAGGTCATACAGGATCACTTACTGCTGAGGACAGACAGACGGACAGGAGCATCTCCTCCATATGGTGCAGCACCTACATGCAGATACTGCTGACATGTGTATGATCCAGCATCCTCAGTGTGGACATTACTGATGTGTAGAGAGCAGTTAGATCCCACTCTCAGTCTCCCTGCCCTCTCTCTGCCTTTGACCTTCCCATGACCCACCAGTTCAGTAGTAGCAGAGCTGTGCTTGTTATAGATCCATGTAGTTGAGGAGCAGTTGGGATAAACCACATTGCCACATGGCAGAATGGCATCATCTCCCACTTTATGGTACACACTCACAGTGTCATATGTACTGACACCTGGGAAAAGAATACACATTACCGTTACATTAATTCATTCAATAACCTAGGTGTTTATTGTTTCCAGTTGTGTATACACCAAGAGGTTCTACAAATATTTACATTGTATTGCCAATACATAATTAAAGACAACAGTGTAATGATGGCATAATTCAAACAGTACAATAAGTACAAGAACAATAAATGCATGTCTGGTGTCACTGATGAAGTGAAAATGACAAAATGAGTTAAATAATATTCAGGTAATACAATGTCCATAACATCCTCATATAAGCAAAGGAATGTGCATGTACTTGTATCTGCTTATGCCACTGAAATGCCAATAGTAGACTAGTAAAATAATTTCACCAGTGGCTGAGTTAATTCACCAGCTCATTGCTAGGAGTCAGGACGTTGAATTATCGGGTACTCATAACCCCTACATTTACATAGTTTTAGAATACAGTTTGCTATAGTATTATAAAAGGCGATGCTTTTTAAAAGACTCAGATAGAGAGTGCAACACCATATTATTATGACAACAGAACTGTCAATGTGATTTGTATAAACTGACAGCTTTTTCTCAAGTTTTGATTATTGTAATGTTGTTTTTTGGTAGAATGTTGTTTTTCTAATACAGATTTTTCATAACTGCATTACCCTATAGTTGTCTTTGCTCATGACACTTTAGAGAGAGAATTTAACAATTCTTTTACATTTTGTAAAATGGATGTAAAATGGTTGTAAATATAATTTTAAATAGCATACTGAAGCAAACAAACTTCAGAAAATATGTATTTTTTATGAGAATGTACCCTGTAGAATCTGGGCAGCTCACATTAACATAGCCCTCTTAGGTTCCCTGCGACATTTTATTAGTTTGCATTCATTTTCTCAGTTAATGTACCATGTCATGTATCTATATATTATATGTTGTTTTTAGCTTGTTGAATTCAGAAGACTCTGACATACATGATCCCGCTATTATTCAAATTCAGTTGATAAAAGAACTGAAATGTGTGGAGATTGGAGGATGGCAATGGGGACGGCACACAGAGTCCAAAAGCCAGATGTTTATTTACAAAAGTTGCTGGAAAATGTGCAAAAACCTCAAGACTCAATAACAAAACAAAACATGTACTATATAAGTACATCAAACATGATGTCACAATACTGTCAAGTTTCAAGCTCACAGAAGCTAATCTTCCCAATTTCTCTCTTGGGAGCCACAAAAATCAGGCCAAAATAGTCTAATCTACTGCACCTCACCAATAAGACAATAGCACCTTAAATTATCACTGACATTAAGCCTGCTGCAGTGAGAGGAAAAGCAATCTACAAAAAACATTAATGGCAATAACTCTGATGGATTCACAAAATAGAAGAAAAACCACTCAACATCCAGCAAACCATAATCTATGAGCAGACTACTCATATTACTAATTACATAAACACACACAAATTACTAATTACCATTACCAAGAGTTGCACACCATGAGCCCTACTTTGACAGTCATACGCTCTATGTGCTATACTTCTCATTATCTTAAGCATATTCATGGACATGACAAAGCCACTTCATTAGTTTGGTGTGGGGTGTCCTTAAGAGTAGAAATCAGGCACAAATAAAGAGGATGGATGAATTATGTTAATTAAACATAGGTGTGATTTGGTCATAACAGGCATGTTCAAAGTGAGTAATCAGAGTGTCATGTTTCATCGCCTTTACAAATGGATAAGGTGCTCTTTAGAGGGTTGAGGCACAATGCACTTAAATAAGGCATGATGGCTCTCGTGACAAGTGCAACATAGGGGCCTCTTTCTCTTCCCAGTGAAAATAGTGTTCTACCTCTTTAAAAGAAGAGTGAATGCACAAATATTTCTTATACAAAACCAAAAACTGTTGCAGGTACGTTACCCTTTCATTTACATCACCAGGTTAATGAATGTGCACTTCTTTATTTCCATGTGCAATATCAGGCAAGAATAAACCAAAGAAATGGGAAATAGAAAGCGTCATGAAAAAGAGAACGTTCATTCTGGGGGGAGGACATTATAGGGCCAAAATGCAGACACGGTTAAGGGGAGAACAGAGAATAAGAGGTCCCTTTTTAAAAATGGAAACCAACTAACAACCACAGACAGCCACGCAGCAATCATTGTGCCCATGAAATATATGGTTTTAGAAGGTTTTATTGTTTAGATAGTTATTCCTCCTAGAATATGAGGCTAAAAAAATCAAGTATAAGAATAAATCAGCAGATTCTCAAGAAAACAGAACTATGTTACACCCTTTAGAAATGAAAAATGTATTTGCTCTCAGAATTTTGAGTAAAAATGAAGAAAAGAGATGTCATCTAAAAACTGTTTTAATCACTGAGAATGAAGGATTCTGGATCACTTTGAATGGAAAATACAGTGTGTAGCTTTTCTGGGAGATTAACACAGAGGGGCAGCTATCTGAAGCCCGTACAGGTAGGTTCAGTGTGCTCACTTTCGTTGGTCTTTAACTACTGAATGCAGAGGACCAGAAACATCATTTTAAAAGTCATGTGATCACTGCACATTAAGGAGTATGGATAACTTTGAATGGAAACAATGAAGAATTCTTCAAACATTTACACACATCAGGCATGACAAATTTGAAAACACCTTAGATGATCGCTTTTGACATCACTGAGATCTTCAAAAGCATGTCAGGCTGATCATGCCTGACTGGTGGGTCAGTGATGGTGGGACAGTCAGTTTTTAATGAAGGGAAGTAGAGACCCCATTTCAAAGCTTTTCAAATGCATTAAAAAAGAGTCCCAATTTATTTAGTTTGTATAGGCTATACAAATACACTATAAATTATCAACTCTTGTCTGTTGATAATAAAAATCTGAAAGTTAAAGGGTGTCCCTTTTTAAACTTACCTGTGTAAAAGTGTCCCTTGATGAGCAGCAGATGCAGTAGGAGTACAGTCTCTCTGTCCATTCTCTCCAGCACTCCTCTGTGTCTCTGAGTGTCTCTGTGGCTCATGTGAAGTTTTACCCTACTTAGACAGAAGCATTACTTCCTTATTCACATGTTCCTCTAGCAAAGAAATAATGTTGCGAGAGTGATAGTAGTGCTATCAAGGAAGTTGTCAGGAAGGATTCAATGTACAGAATTTTGTTTATCTCTCACGAATAGTGCAATTATGATCAGACATCCTGAGGAAAATAGCATTGCTGAAAAATAATATTGGGGTCATAAGTATGTCATAATTTTTTGGAAAAAAAAATATTAATTACTTGCCCAGTTTATACAAAAAAGGTTAAAATTATAATTTTTGTTTATTTTCTTTGCAATGACAGAACTTTTGGACAGAACCTCTGTAATTAACATAAAAGTGTTTACACAGTTTATTTTTATGTGGTATGTAGTATACCAGTATGGATATTTGATGTTGGCCTGTCATCAAAGCCGGTGGCGGCAGCATTCGGATGAGGTGAACCTCCACTAGACCACTGGAGGAAAAGGCGATAGACAGGAGACATGGACGTGGAGATAGGGAAGACAAAGGATGCCAGAGGCAGTGAGCATGATGGGAGAGAAGGTCCATAGTTATTTAATACCTGCATGGACAGATAGAGGGATTGGAGTGAGGGGTTCTCTGAAAATACAAACTCCTGGCCTTTTGTTATAACAAACTTCAGTTATTACTGTGCAAAAAAATATCAACGCAAACCATGATGTCTGAAATGTTTTTACAAGCATTACAAATAGTGACTCGGTTGATGATGAAAGGCAGTTGATTTCAAATTTTTAATACTCATGGGGAGTGCTGTCGGAGAATTTTACTTTTGTGAAATGATTGATTTAATTGACCTGGATGGATTGTTTTTGTTTTGGTTATGTATGTATGTATGTATGTATTTATTTATTTATTATATTAATGTTTTGTTTATTTTCCAATGGTTTCTTCTTTTTCACTGACTGTTCATTGAATAAGTGTTTATTGTTCTTTGGTTTTGTTTGTTTTGGTGTCTTTCTGCTTTATAGCGATCATTTTGTTTTCATTCACAATCTTTCTCTCTCTCCCCCTCTCCCTCTCCCTCTCCCTCTTTCTCTCTCCTGTGTAATGATTGGCTGTACTGAGCAGGAGTGACAGCAAAAGTCCAGGCAGGTTCTTATCCATTCTCTACATGAGCAGCAGTCTTTAGTCCCGTTAGCCACTCTAAATGAATGAACAATGAGGAAGGGATTTTAATATGTGTGAAATGCTGTTTTCACATTTCACATATTTCCACCCATGTTCACAGTATCCTCCACCCCCATGTCATCTGCTAGAACCTGATAGAAAATGTGTTTTGTGAAACTTAAGCACCACAGGCTTTTATTACAAATTCATATATTATTTGTAAATCAGCAGTAGTTTTGTTACATATTTTATTATAATATTTTCTACTCAACAATACCTTTGGTACATATTTTATTCTGCACCCCCCTCTCTGTCATCTGTGTAAATATCAGCCGGACTGAGAAGAAATGGAAAAATGGTGAAACTCCAGGCAGGGTCTAATTCATTCTCTCTCTAAGCTTTTAGTTCCCTTATCATCACCAAAACCACTAGAAATGAAACACAGAACTACACACATATATATGGGCCACATCCTGTTTTAAATCAATACATTCTCAAAATTCACAAATATCACTGAGCTGCAGTAGTTCTGCAAGGCAGAGTTTCCCCCATTGCTCTGTAAGAGACTGATCCTTAACTAAAGGAAGTCTGATTGTAGTAATGCAAGGAGGTAAAGCAGAGTCCAACGAGGGTGGGTCCTTTTTCCCACACAGGGTCACTGATTGCATAAAATATTAGTTCAGTATTTCATATCATATTGTATGTAAGTGTGGCTCATGTGAAAAGAGAAAGTAGGAGAAGTGTTTCTGACAGCTGTGGACCGTTGCGCCATTGTGAGTTTGGACAATTATCTTGTCACTTTTCACTACAAGAGTTCTGTTTATAACTTGGCAAAAGAAAACAGAAAATGCATGTATCCACACAAATGCATATTTATAAAGACATGCAATAACTTTAAATTGTCATTTTTATACACATTCTAAGAGCCCGTCTTACTCTGTTATCGACATGTGTCTAATGTTTTTGTGACAGTAATGATATTTATAGAACATGTCCTTTTCCACAGACTATGAAAGTAAAACAACACACTTTTGGTTGGTCCTTGCAACAACTACCTTGCTAGTGGTAATGTCACTTCTGCATGTGAAATCATCTCTTCAGATAGAGGAGTATATGAATAAGGAAGTAATGCTTCTGTCTAAGTAGGGTAAAACTTCACATGAGCCACAGAGACACTCAGAGACACAGAGGAGTGCTGGAGAGAATGGACAGAGAGACTGTACTCCTACTGCATCTGCTGCTCATCAAGGGACACTTTTACACAGGTAAGTTTAAAAAGGGACACCCTTTAACTTTCAGATTTTTATTATCAACAGACAAGAGTTGATAATTTATAGTGTATTTGTATAGCCTATACAAACTAAATAAATTGGGACTCTTTTTTAATGCATTTGAAAAGCTTTGAAATGGGGTCTCTACTTCCCTTCATTAAAAACTGACTGTCCCACCATCACTGACCCACCAGTCAGGCATGATCAGCCTGACATGCTTTTGAAGATCTCAGTGATGTCAAAAGCGATCATCTAAGGTGTTTTCAAATTTGTCATGCCTGATGTGTGTAAATGTTTGAAGAATTCTTCATTGTTTCCATTCAAAGTTATCCATACTCCTTAATGTGCAGTGATCACATGACTTTTAAAATGATGTTTCTGGTCCTCTGCATTCAGTAGTTAAAGACCAACGAAAGTGAGCACACTGAACCTACCTGTACGGGCTTCAGATAGCTGCCCCTCTGTGTTAATCTCCCAGAAAAGCTACACACTGTATTTTCCATTCAAAGTGATCCAGAATCCTTCATTCTCAGTGATTAAAACAGTTTTTAGATGACATCTCTTTTCTTCATTTTTACTCAAAATTCTGAGAGCAAATACATTTTTCATTTCTAAAGGGTGTAACATAGTTCTGTTTTCTTGAGAATCTGCTGATTTATTCTTATACTTGATTTTTTTAGCCTCATATTCTAGGAGGAATAACTATCTAAACAATAAAACCTTCTAAAACCATATATTTCATGGGCACAATGATTGCTGCGTGGCTGTCTGTGGTTGTTAGTTGGTTTCCATTTTTAAAAAGGGACCTCTTATTCTCTGTTCTCCCCTTAACCATGTCTGCATTTTGGCCCTATAATGTCCTCCCCCCAGAATGAACGTTCTCTTTTTCATGACGCTTTCTATTTCCCATTTCTTTGGTTTATTCTTGCCTGATATTGCACATGGAAATAAAGAAGTGCACATTCATTAACCTGGTGATGTAAATGAAAGGGTAACGTACCTGCAACAGTTTTTGGTTTTGTATAAGAAATATTTGTGCATTCACTCTTCTTTTAAAGAGGTAGAACACTATTTTCACTGGGAAGAGAAAGAGGCCCCTATGTTGCACTTGTCACGAGAGCCATCATGCCTTATTTAAGTGCATTGTGCCTCAACCCTCTAAAGAGCACCTTATCCATTTGTAAAGGCGATGAAACATGACACTCTGATTACTCACTTTGAACATGCCTGTTATGACCAAATCACACCTATGTTTAATTAACATAATTCATCCATCCTCTTTATTTGTGCCTGATTTCTACTCTTAAGGACACCCCACACCAAACTAATGAAGTGGCTTTGTCATGTCCATGAATATGCTTAAGATAATGAGAAGTATAGCACATAGAGCGTATGACTGTCAAAGTAGGGCTCATGGTGTGCAACTCTTGGTAATGGTAATTAGTAATTTGTGTGTGTTTATGTAATTAGTAATATGAGTAGTCTGCTCATAGATTATGGTTTGCTGGATGTTGAGTGGTTTTTCTTCTATTTTGTGAATCCATCAGAGTTATTGCCATTAATGTTTTTTGTAGATTGCTTTTCCTCTCACTGCAGCAGGCTTAATGTCAGTGATAATTTAAGGTGCTATTGTCTTATTGGTGAGGTGCAGTAGATTAGACTATTTTGGCCTGATTTTTGTGGCTCCCAAGAGAGAAATTGGGAAGATTAGCTTCTGTGAGCTTGAAACTTGACAGTATTGTGACATCATGTTTGATGTACTTATATAGTACATGTTTTGTTTTGTTATTGAGTCTTGAGGTTTTTGCACATTTTCCAGCAACTTTTGTAAATAAACATCTGGCTTTTGGACTCTGTGTGCCGTCCCCATTGCCATCCTCCAATCTCCACACATTTCAGTTCTTTTATCAACTGAATTTGAATAATAGCGGGATCATGTATGTCAGAGTCTTCTGAATTCAACAAGCTAAAAACAACATATAATATATAGATACATGACATGGTACATTAACTGAGAAAATGAATGCAAACTAATAAAATGTCGCAGGGAACCTAAGAGGGCTATGTTAATGTGAGCTGCCCAGATTCTACAGGGTACATTCTCATAAAAAATACATATTTTCTGAAGTTTGTTTGCTTCAGTATGCTATTTAAAATTATATTTACAACCATTTTACATCCATTTTACAAAATGTAAAAGAATTGTTAAATTCTCTCTCTAAAGTGTCATGAGCAAAGACAACTATAGGGTAATGCAGTTATGAAAAATCTGTATTAGAAAAACAACATTCTACCAAAAAACAACATTACAATAATCAAAACTTGAGAAAAAGCTGTCAGTTTATACAAATCACATTGACAGTTCTGTTGTCATAATAATATGGTGTTGCACTCTCTATCTGAGTCTTTTAAAAAGCATCGCCTTTTATAATACTATAGCAAACTGTATTCTAAAACTATGTAAATGTAGGGGTTATGAGTACCCGATAATTCAACGTCCTGACTCCTAGCAATGAGCTGGTGAATTAACTCAGCCACTGGTGAAATTATTTTACTAGTCTACTATTGGCATTTCAGTGGCATAAGCAGATACAAGTACATGCACATTCCTTTGCTTATATGAGGATGTTATGGACATTGTATTACCTGAATATTATTTAACTCATTTTGTCATTTTCACTTCATCAGTGACACCAGACATGCATTTATTGTTCTTGTACTTATTGTACTGTTTGAATTATGCCATCATTACACTGTTGTCTTTAATTATGTATTGGCAATACAATGTAAATATTTGTAGAACCTCTTGGTGTATACACAACTGGAAACAATAAACACCTAGGTTATTGAATGAATTAATGTAACGGTAATGTGTATTCTTTTCCCAGGTGTCAGTACATATGACACTGTGAGTGTGTACCATAAAGTGGGAGATGATGCCATTCTGCCATGTGGCAATGTGGTTTATCCCAACTGCTCCTCAACTACATGGATCTATAACAAGCACAGCTCTGCTACTACTGAACTGGTGGGTCATGGGAAGGTCAAAGGCAGAGAGAGGGCAGGGAGACTGAGAGTGGGATCTAACTGCTCTCTACACATCAGTAATGTCCACACTGAGGATGCTGGATCATACACATGTCAGCAGTATCTGCATGTAGGTGCTGCACCATATGGAGGAGATGCTCCTGTCCGTCTGTCTGTCCTCAGCAGTAAGTGATCCTGTATGACCTCTGAGACTCATAGAGCTGTCAGTGACAGTTAATGCCTATCTGTGAGATTACTGTTGATGGCTAACAGTAATTGGCCTTTTACAGCACTGTATTTCAAATGTCTGATGATTTTTAAAACAATTACATTCTCAAATGAAGTCATTCAAAGCACTTAAGATTGTGCATATGCATTTTTGTACAGTGATATTCTGGTTTATTTCATAGTATCTGTCCTCTACAATGACAGACATCAAATGTGTCAGTGCAATAAATAAGTTTGTAAGACCTGGAAAACAATTTAAACTGGAAATAACTAATAACACCATATATGGCCATACAGTATGAAAGTATCATTCTCTAACAGTGACAGGAAGGCAACATACATTGTTAATCTCTCTGTTTTATTCCTCAGGATCTCCGTCCTCTCCAGTGACAGAGCTGAAGCCTGGCAGCACTGTGACTCTACACTGCCTCCTGTACACTCCTGAGGGTCCTGGACAGTGTAACAAAGACTCAGCTAAAACAATTACACTTTCCTGGGTGGATGAGAGAGATACTCCACTGAATAAATCCAGATTCAAGATAGAAAACTGGCCCCCATGTAACTCCACTCTGACTGTAAAACTCAAGCAGAAGGACAACAACAGAAGATGGAGATGTCAGCTGACTGAGGGAAGTGATGTAAAAATGTGTCTCAACTACACCACCATATTGTCTGGTAGGAACTTCTCTCATTATCCTTTAAAGATTACTAGACTGAACAGGCAGCAGAATACATACACACAAGCACATACATATATGCACACGCACAAACACACACGCCCACACATACACACACACATCATTATTAAGGGAAGTCATACAGGCAATATATATTGCTATTTGATATATGTATATATGGAATGGACAATCATATGTATGGAAAATAATCAAAATCCACTGTTAATATTACTGGGAAACCCACATTTGTTCTCTCATCTTACATTTTAATTATTTTTCTTCCATAGTTAGTTCTCAGCTCTTCATGATGGTGTGTACCCTCTCACTACAAATGCAATGAACACAGATGGAAACAAAGCCTAAAACAGAGACTAGATGTTCACTCTTCTTTTATGTGTGAACAATCAATGTAAAGGGAAATACCTGAGCAACACTTAATACCTGCCAGCCATTCATTACCTTAATTTGGCAGAGTTGAGAATGGGGTATTCAACTCAAATACAGCTGGTTATGTAAAGTACATGTAAGTACTAGGAAATAAAAGCAGATTTTCTTTGCTTTTGTCTCAAATAAATCTTCGACCTGAAATTTAAATGCCTGTATATGACTCATTAAACCTATATATACCATTTTAAAGAATCTTCTTCCATTTTATTTGAATATTCCTATGTTATTATCCTGTTTGGAAGGTACAACTTCTGTGAGGACAACAAAGACCAGTTCTACAGCATCTCCACCCATCTCCTCATCTACAGCATCTCCACCCTCCTCCTCATCTACAGCAGGTATGGTATTCACACCAGTATCCCCACATGCACTTTTCACATATTCAGGTGTAAGAGGGCTTTTATATGTCATATTATTATTGCAATCACATCCCCAAACACCCACACCATGCGCATCTATCAAGAAACTTTAAACCAGTTTCATATTTTTAATATATGTATGCTTGTTTTTACGTGGCAGGATATTACATATTCGCTCATTCTAGTGCTGCCAAGGAGCAGCTATTTCAGGATCTGAGTCCATAAAAGTAAATGAGCAGGCATGAGAAAAGGAACACCACTGATGGGTCTGTACAGTTTAAATGGTTTGACAGACTGTTCAAGGCCCACAAGACTCATTCTGATGAGTTTCAGATCTGTATCACTTCCTGTAGTTCTGCATTAGTGTGAAATGTAAAAAAAAAAAAAAAAAAAAAAAAAAAACTAAAAAAGATGTCAAACATTCAGCATGTCTGGAATCATAAAAGCATAAGCAATCAGCATTTCATAAAGTTTCTGTGTGTGATAATACTCAAGGCTGATGTACTCTATGGTATGCCTGGATTATGCAGAAATAATTATTTATGTTCCTGGATAAGAGAGACATTTTACCCTGGATAGGTTCTCCCTCTCTGTCTCCCCTTTTCTCATTTTCTCTCTCTCTCCAGGTACCACTGCTGGTATAGTGCTTGGCTGTGTGATTCTGTGTTTGTCTGTGGCTGTGATAGCCATATACAGGAGCAGAGGAACAGGTGAGATACAGGATTCAGTCATTCAGACAGTGTGTTACTTAGACCTGCCAACAGCTCTGGTACAAAAATCTACCTTAACATCATGAACCATGATCAAACTATCTGCTGATGGTTTCATCAACACGACTGGATCATAGTTAGAAATACAGAAATATTTTTACAAGCATAACAATTCTAGGTCTGATTGATTGGAATGGTATGAAAACTACTGAAGTATTCGAGCACAAGTCTGCAAAGCTATATTTTAAGTGCATTATTTATCATATCCTTTGAAGGTTATTAGATTCTCAAAAAACAAACTGGTCTGGACGGCATGTCGTCCAGATTCATTACACAGTAGATGACTTTGCCTTGTTATATTTTAGGGAGTCACCCAACAGCCAATCAGGACCCTGTGAGTATGATAATTTTGTGCTAAATTACAATGTTTATGTCTTATCTAATTCATAATAAATGATGTCTAAACTAATCAGTGTGTTCTGTGCACAGGGGCAAAGTGCAGATCATGTGACCTATTCTGATATCAACCACTCCAATCGCATCACCCGACTGAAGGACAAAGAGTCTGCTGAAGAGCTCACTGAATACGCCACCATCAACACTGCACACTGAACACTGCACTGAACACACACCCATCAATACAGCACACTCAACACTGCACTGAAAACACAACCATCAATACGGAACACTGAACACTGCACTGAACACACACTCATCAATATGGCACACTCAACACTGCACTGAACATACAGCCATCAACACTGCACACTCAACACTGCACTGAACACACACCTATCAACACTGCACACTCAACACTGCACTGAACATACAGCCATCAGTACTGTACACTCAACACTGCACTGAACACTCACCCATCAACACTGCACAGTGGAAACTGCACTGAACACACACCCATCTGTACCTCAAACTGAACACACATCCATCAATACAGCACATTTCACTAAACACACAACCATCATTACTGCACACAGCTCCTCTGTGTAATCACAGGCTTTCAGGGTGAACACATTGTTTATGGTAAATTTATAAATGTACTTTTTGGTGAGAGCTATTGCATGAAATTCAGCTTTCTTAAGTTACTCAAACCTGGAGCAAAGACTTATATTAGCTGTTGTTAGGAAACTTTGAATTTCCTTTCATTGTTTTTTCTTTTTATTCTCTTTAGGCATCATTGTGGTCATAGAATATTGTTCCATATGTTTTGTTCTTATGTGGGTATATTTTTCATATGTAAAAAGATAAATATGTTTTTCGCTAATATAATAATTTGAGTTGGCATCCATGTGTGAAAAATTCCTCTCATTTATTAATGTCATTTCAGTTCTCAGAGACCTGTCCAAAAGGTTACCTGGTCTTTGGTTTAACACTGTGGAGTAATAAGGATACCTTTTCCATTCACACCTGAACCAGAAAGTGCACCCACGGAAAAAAAATAGTGTTTATTTACATATGAAAGTGCCGTATATACTGGTGTGAAGGTGTCCTGCTATTGTTGATTCAACACAGAATTATTATATGTTGTTGGGCCCGGAGCCTTTTCACCCATATAACTGTCAAATATACCTAAAGGTAAAATGAGTTTCAGAGACCAATACAAAATAGAAATACATTGAATTACATAGAAATACATACATTTTTCCTTATTTTCAGATAAAAATTTCAGATTGTACAGCTGATAAGAAGTTTCTTCTGTTGATGTTTAAGAAGAGAGGAAACTACCCCTTTAAAATCTTAAAGCCAACCCTCTGACCATATAATGCCCCTGTGCCACCATATAGCTCTGAAGTCACACACCTCTGCTTCAAACATACCCCTGTACTGCTATATGACATGTATGTTTACATGTTTGCATGCATTTATGTATGTGTGTATGTACATACACACACACACACACACACACACACACACACACATATGCACGCAAGCACACATGTACGAATGTATGTATGTATGTATGTGTATATGCATATCTGACCTAATGATTGATGTGGTGATCAACCAAATTAATTTTCTCATTTGTTGTCTATTACCTAAAAGGCTGTATTCTGTATGAGAATGAGCCCCACCTCCTCTCACTCTCTCCCTTTAAGAATGCAATTATCTTTCTACTGGCATGTGCAAATTCACTCAAACTAAACTTGAAGTATTTTTTGTGCTTATTAATTCAGTGATGTTTGCTTGAATGTCCTTTCACACGGTACTGATGAAAAACAGAACATATCTGTGAGAAATTGAGGAAGCATGTGTGTTTTTCTGTGTGAAACTGTTCATGCGGTTTTCACACATATCAACCCAAGGCCACCCTGACCTCACCCTCTCTGTCTTGTTAGAGTCTCATCTGCATATTTTCATTCACCACAAAACATGTTCTGGGGAATTAAAGCTGCAGATGTATTTTTCCAGATCCATATCTTATTTGCACACATTTAAATATTACATTACAGTCATTTAGCAGACACTTTTATCCAAAGTGACTTACAGTTGATGGGGCTAGCCAAAGGCCAATCCTCCCTGGGAGGAAAGCGGGGGTTAACAGCCTTGCTCAAGGGCCCTCAGTGGTGATTATATTGGATTTTAAAGGGGTAGATTTCTCACTTCTTAAAAATAAAACAGGAGAAGGATCTAGATTGGGACTTGAACCACCAACCTAAGGGGTCCCAGTCATGTACCTCAGCCACTCAACTACAGGCTACCCCTGATATGTAATATTACAAGTAAATACAAAAGGCAATTATGGTACATATTTTATTCTGCGCCCAACTCTTCAGTGACAGCTGGTGACTGCCAGAGAGAACAGCATGGCTGCAGCTGATTTTCATTTTGTTTCCATACTTATTTTATTAACTATTAATGCATCCTTACAGGTTAAAATCTCACACTGGATAACAGCTGCCTCTCTATCTGTCATACATCACAAAGACTAAAGAGGTGTACTACTCCAGATGGCAGCATGGGGGCACCATAGTACCACTGATTATGTGCAAGTACTTCACCAGAGAATGAACGAATGTCCAATTTTATGCCTCTTGCGGAAAGCAACACAGATAAAACCTCACTTATCCCAGAACTAAGACAGGTAAAAATCACAAAATTAATTTCACCTCTTCTGCAGTCCTGGGAGTTTAACCTTTTAAACAAGACCACTACTGGATTTTTCTACAATCATCCAGGCTTGCCATTTTTTTCACCTGTCCATTGACTGTCCAGCACTGTGTCTGGTTATGCCTGGTCTCTGTAAGCCCCATATAAAGACATGCTTTACCAGCCAGATTCACCTCCCTGTAAAGCAGCTTTGCATGCCAAAGGTGTCTATGAAGCAGTTTCCCAATGGGTCTGAGGCCGTGAAAACCTGACAGACAGCTGTTCACTTCTACAAATAATAGACCCCCACCACCACCATCCCTCACTGAAGTCCAATCTCCCATTCACTCGTATCTCTTGTAATGGCTTATCTCTGCAGCAATTATTAAAACACATGGCATTATGTAAGCAATGGTGTGGGTTGAGGGCCAAAAGGAGGACAACGTTTCAGTGAGAGAAAAAAAGAGAGAAAATAAGCAATTCTGAAATGATGATGACTAAACAGCGTCTAGTGATTTTCGTCATTATGAATACGAAGTTTGTCATAACCTGAATTTTGCCTCTCCAGTCATTTTTAGGTGACCCAGAGTAGTTCACAGTGCATTACTGTGGTGCATTCACACTCCTCCAGTGTTCTGTGTGTGTATGTGTGTTTGCATGTGTGCGTGCGTGTGTGTGTGTGTGTTTGTGTTTGTGTGCACGTGAGCATGGTCACCTGCTGTATTTGGTGGAGCTAATGTCACAATATCTTCAGGATATTCATGTTTCATGTCACGTTTCTGTATCCATTATTAAACATATCGTAAAGATAAAGATATTGTTTTCATATAGCTTTATGTCATTGTTGATCATATTCCACCATTTGTATACCTGTATACATGAGTGGATATAAACATATGAATTATTTTATATTAAGCACATGTGAAAAAGGTTCAAAATAAAGTCTGAGTTGAATTCATGATGTGTAACGATATACTGAAAATGTATTTCCAAACCTTTCTTCTAAGGAAAGGCCTTTCTTGTGACTTAAAATTCGGCTCATTTCCTCTCCTCATACAGTTCAGCCATTGCCCATGCCCAGCAAGAACAGGAAATGAAGTGTTTGAGAGGGGTCACCACAAGGCAGGCAGGGGCGTTTGGGTTTGCCGTGTGTGTGCGTGTGTGTGTGTGTGTGTGTTTGCAGGGTCATAATATGCAAGCAGTTTCATTAGGAAGTGGGTTAAGGTACTGATTGAAGTGTAGTCCAGGGTCAGCTGAGATGGCCCTTCCCCCTCCTCTCCCCATTGCCCTCCCCTAATCACAAAGCCCCACCCATGTGAGAGTGAAGCCCCCCCGATTGGTCTGCTGTACTCAGGCACACATCCCCACCCTCCCCAACCTCACCACATCCGTCACAGCCACGCTCCAAGCGAGCCTGGCCATTTCTGTGATGCAGGCTGCTTTCTAACCAATCACATCAGCTCAGGGGAGGGTCTAAGGATAATTCAATCATGAAATGTGACACATAGCATGCTATTGGGTGGAACGGGGTGAGGAAGTGTGTGCAGACTCAAATTTCTGCAACTTTCATTCTGAGAATTTGAGCAATGTCTTAGCTGCCACTCCCCCAATGTGCCCATCACCTCTACGGTAAATGCTTTTCCCTGACGGTATGACCAGGAGGTCTTCAGTTTTACCATCTGGGTTCCCAAGACTAGATGTACAGGGATTGACACACAATCAAGCTTTTCTGTGTCATAATAAACTTCCCCTTTCACATATCTATCTGTGTGTCTGCACACTTTCCGTAACCTTTCAAAGTCACAGAGGCAAGGAATGTCTGGGTAACATCAGAATATATTGTTTGTCGTTCATACCACAGTTTTAAAAATAAACCTGCATGCAGAGTATGATAACAAGAGCAAGCTCAGTCTGAGGGAGTGAAGTGTATAAACACATTCCAGCCTCAAATATACCATGAAGTGGATTTTTTTCTCCCATGGTTTTTCAGTAAAGAGCTAAGTCCTCTTACAGAACCTATTAGCCCTTGGCTATGAATCAAGCGAGAGAGAGAGAGAGAGAGAGCGAGAGAGAGAGAGAGAGAGAGAGAGAGAGAGAAATAAAGAGATGGTGAGAGAATATAAATCCATAGATGTACATGGGATTATTGTGGGTGTTGAATGGGTGGGTGTGTGCATGAATCACAGTGGTTGTGGGGGGAGGTATGATGGCGTAAAGTCCTTCACTTTTATGTCAACATGCTTGCTTTCCATATCTATGCATCTGACTTCAGTTGGGATTGAGACATAACATTGAGTGGCTAGATATGACACATCTGAGTAATGTTACATTCTGAGCTGACTGTGAATTTGTATCTTAAATTATGTTAAAGCTGTGTGATAGAGATCTTATATATGCAGGATGCATGGTAAACTATACAACTCATACATTTTCACATTGAGAAGCATGCCATACATTCCTTGATGAAGTGCATGGGTAAAAATATACAAATAAAAATTAAAGTAAAATGCACATTTTATAATTTGTGACATAAAAACAAAATGCTTAGTGACGCACTGTAAAAATATAAACTGAACCTGTCATTGCAATTCTATGTTAAGGTTTTCTGTTCATCAATTTTAATGCATGCAGCTCAACATGTGACTCATTTTTTGCCAGAGTACACCACACAGTATTCAGTTTGCAGCTAAAGCATGCAACAGCAGAATTAAAGAAAGATGCCCTTTAAACGCCCCTGTGGAGAAACAGTATTTCTTGTGTTTTTATTTCTCAGTAACTTTTACCTTCCCTAGAATGTCAAAACGACAGAAGGCGCTCATTGTTGTAATTTCACAGTTGGCTGTGCTTCGCTCTGCGTGTTTGCTGCTCACACTGCAGCCAGACTATCTGTGAGAACATACTGTATCAGTACTGAGAAGACAGAGCTCAGGCCTGCTCTGGGTCAGACCACAAACATTAACATCATTAAAGCCAAAAAGCAATTGTATGACATGTATTTATGATACATATAGAAGATTAGGTAATATTAATGTTAAGGGATTCGAGTAAAAGGACAGATGGAGAAAACCTTTCCTGTGGCATGTTCACTAACTCTGAAAACCACTGTTAAAATGTAGTAACTGAGCCAATCTAAAGAGAGATGAAACGGGTTAGGGTTTTCCCTGCAGGGTTTATTCCCTGAACTCTCATTGGCTGCTTCATGTGCACAATAAAGATTCAGCAAAAAAATAAAAAATAAGTAAAGCAGTAATGCTCCACATTACTACAAGAGATTCCCATCAAAAAAACGGGAAAGGCACAAAAGCCCTGGGGCAACACAAGTCATTTTCCCTAAACATCCACTAATACGTTTCTTTTGGAGTAAAACATTCTGCTGTCCTGCTTACTCAATATTTTTTAAATGTTTACCAACCAAAACAATTTTTCCCAATACTTACTCTGTGCAACCCCTGCAACAGCTCCCTAACATTTAGTTACTGATAACAATAAAACATGATCAAGTGTCTTTATGTTTAGTTGCTGGTTTGGAAAAAAAAAACAAAAAGCAAAAAATATTTAAGCTATGGCAAAAGCAGTGCTGGAGTAGGTTAGCTCTAATGTAAAGGACAATTTGTTAGGGGAAAAGAACAAAACAAATGAGTGCTATGTATTTATGCAATTATTTTATTTATTAAACAAAAAAAGCAATTAGAGCAGCATCAGTGACTCCAGATAGGTGGTTAATTCACAGCATGGTGCTGAGGCAGATAAACATGCCAGCATCTGCATACCCAACAAGCATTTCCACACCATAAGCTGCAGACGTTAAATGAACTAAGCTTGTAAATGTCACTGCAAACACAGTGCAAGAATAAATCTACCCATTCCACAGTGCCAGTGCGTGACAGCACTCTGCCACAAACAAGCTTTGGTGCATAACGTCTGTCGTCTCTTCTCAGGGGCGTGCAAACACTACCGATTTTGAACCCTGTGCTATTTGCAAAATTTTCTTTATGTATACGTCCTCACAACCTTGTTTACTCAGAGGAGGAAAAAAGACAACTAAAGGGGGGATACATAACCCAGGCAAAAAGGTATGAGCCAGAACTATCCATGGTAGCCACATTTCATTGTTAAAAGAGCAGTTGATGATGATAAAGTATGAATTAATTAGTAAATATTAATCATGGTAATGTCACATGATATTCTAATTTAGAAATGTGTAATTTCTGCGAAAAAAACTGCAACAAAATCCTAGAACATAAAGAACATATTAAACACAATAGACCTGCAGGCACAGAGCCGCTACTGTATGTCACTGCCATATCCCATACTGCCAATTTGAAATGTCAGGAACTAAAAGCACTTTTCTTTGGAGGTGCTTGTGTCTGGAGATGAGAGTCTGCAAGGAAACAATTGGGTGAGGAAGAGACAGAACAAGAGCACAGGGAAGTGTGAGAAACTGGAACCACTTCATCCCCATGAGGCCACACTCATTGCTTCAGCGTTTCTTTTTTGTGAGTCATTTTTTTTTGGGTAGAAAATCCTGAAATCTCTATCCCATAAAGCTACTGTAGGCCCTCCCCTGACCTCTCACCAAACCCTTTTTATTGGAGTGTCATAGACACAATTTGACTGAAAGAGAGAATAACCTCTAATATGGCTGAGCAGACAATGAATGTGATTGGCAAGTGACTTTGGGTCATCTTTTAACACAGGCAAACACACAGCTAAGTACACAACCAATTACACTTCATATTCTCAGAACAAGTCCCCATGATCATGTAGTACCTATTTATAATGTACATTTGGCCATATTTTAACATAAAGCTCTTACCTTCTGTGGATTTAAGAACATTCTATTTAAGAATATTCTACATCTTGAAATGTCCCCCATACATTAAAGTCCAGTTTACCTGTCCTGTAGCCCTCATATATCAGTCATAGGCAGTACATAATGCTGTCTGACATCCATCTCTATTAAAACATCTCTTGATACATTCAGCGTCAGCAATGAACTGAATAAAAACAAATGATATTGTTATTAATGCATTATTGTGTGGTTATAAGCAAATATGAAGGGTGCCCTCAACCATGGTTGGCACACCTGACCAGCAGAGGAGAGCTAATTATAAGCAATTTGCATATATTTTCATTGAGTGATTTTCCCACATAGATTAAAAATAAATTAAATTCAAAAATGATTATTCTTCTGCTCCCTTGGTCAGAAGGCTGCTACCTGTACATGATATCAAACATGGTGCCACTCCACAGGTAGATATACTAGCAAGGTAGCATGCTCACCTGTCTGGACTGCTTCTCTCAGGAATTTGTGCCCAGTCATGTATTGCATGACATGATGTGTTTACTTTGCCCAAGGGATGTTAAGATTGCTCCTAGTTACCAAAAGAGAAGGCATGTCTACCAATCATTTCTCTCTTATCCCACCCCCCTCTCCAAGGCCATGTGAAGTGGGCATTGTGAAGTCTTGGCCATGTATCTGGGATGAGTTGAATACCCAAGCAATGCTGGTCTGTGATAGAGGTTTGCCAGAGGGCTGCGGTGGGTGTAACGTGACGGCAGTCAGTCGCACCGTGCTGTCATTTTCAGTGTGATTCAGCGACCCGCAGGTCCTCCTTTTCCCCACCCATTCTGCCCTCACACCCCCTTGAAAAGACCCGTCCGTGCAGGGCTGCACTTCCTAAAAACAGAGAGAAGGGCCGTAATCAGTGTTTACAAACAGCCTGTCGACCTTCGTCAACCTGTGTGCTTATTAGCACTGACAGTGCACGGCTGTCTCTGAGACAGCTCCTCAGGCCCTGTACATACCAAACCCTCCCCCAAAATCATCACTCCCTAAAGCTGCCTAAACTCAGCACAAAGCTGAGCACTTCTCCCTTCCACAAAGATTATTTGGCTCCATATCGCCTCTTTGCTTATTCTTTGCTTTTTCCCGGTAAGTGGAGCTCTGGCGGTCTCTCTCTCTCTCTCTCTCTCTAAATCTGCTTAGTGGTGATGAGCCCGCACTGCGGGGTGTGAGGCCTGACTCTGCACGGCCTGCTCTAACACTGCCAAAAAATGCTAAAATATCACACGTGAAAAAATGTGGCATAGAGTTTCATGGAGTTCATAGAGTTTCACATGTGAACATCTGCACCGACACTTGCGATTAATTTAAGACATGAACAAGAAGGAAAACCATTGGTATTCACAATTTTAACATTAGTTTTGAGGTGACACATTTCACATGCACCTCTTTAAGGGTTTTCTCCAGGAAAACAGGAGAGAGAGTTTATATGAGTTTTCATGTTTTTCTCTGAAAAACATTTCTGTATTGTTAGCGTGTGCCAAGTGAGTACAAGTGAGCATAGGCCAGTCTTAACAAAAATTTGCATTTACAACATACCTGAACATAGTTGTTTATCTCCCTGAGTTGTGCACAGTCTAGTTAAGATAAAGCAAAGAACTCAGAAGTTTGATTTGTATTATAGAAGGAGAGGGTGCTGAGCTGAAAGAGGGGTGGCTCTGTGAAGCTGCACTCAGTGGGTCGGATGCCCTGTCTGGAGTCCGCAGCATGCTGGTGAGATAATGCAACAGCCTCCTTTTTTCATGTGTATACCCAACTTTCCCACTTTCTATTTTCTCCACTGCATACAAATGGCTAAAATGTAAGATACTTGGCTGTGTAAAGCAATGCATCCCCCAGCAAGGACATTTGTTAGGTGAATGAATAATTTAGAGTAATGTGTGGCATGTTAATGGACCTGGTGATTAAGGGGCAATGTACCCCAGTGTGTCTGGCTGTAGACACACTCAGGCTGGCTTTCCACTCGGCCAGAATACTGAGAAGGAAAGGGGTTGTGAGCGTACGCTATCTAGCTGAAGGAAAAGCTCGTAACGGAAGAGAGCTGTTGACCCTGCCTGAGAATTACTTACCTGTAACTGCAAAGAAAAAGAAAAACTCCTGTTTGCATCCAGACCTTGATGTTGTTGAAGTTCTATAAGAGGCTATAGCTGTAATGAGGGATAGCAGAAACCAAGGCCCTTTTTTATTTCTATGCTTATACTGTTTCTACATTTCCCTTTACGTTTCTCCCTGTTGTCACTCAGTCTTAAATGAATACAGTGAAATTGACGAATTTCTAACAGATTTCCCTGATTTTTGTGGCAGCTGTTGAGTTACAGACTTGGTGATTCTGTAGCTGTGAAATTTTTCAATTTTTTCTTGTGGATTGGTGGCTGTTCTAGAGAGCCGTCAGTACAGCAGTGAGAATGCAGAGAGAGGCATTGTTTTGGAGAGTAACGGTAAGTCTGCTGAGGGTCCCTGACGCAATCAGACTGAGTGATGAACACATTCAGGAACACTCTGGAATAAGTGAAGGTTTGGGGCAGTGTTTTTAGATGAGAGGAGGTAATCGCAGCCCGATTAAAGAGTGGGAAAGTGGAGAGGCGTTGAAATATGAAAATGCTTATGGCTTCTGCTGTGTGATTGGCTTCCATCACCTCAGCCGGCCTAGCGGACCACTGGACAGCACACGTGTCAATCCTTTTACCTGTCAGTTTTCAGTTCTGTACCAGAGTGCCACCAAAAGCCAAGCTCAGGGATTAGCATTAGCCTTGCAATGAAATTAATGTAACACTTCTAATGGACACAAACAAGTCCATACCCCTTTGTTTTTTAGCATTCTGGAGGAGATAATTTGTTTAGGCTGGGGACACTAATCTCTGTAAGATTTATTCTGTATTCCATGGGGCTTCATTTGTGGTTGTGCACCCATAGATTTAATATCCTCTAAGCAGATGCAGTGCGGTAACAACAAATTAATGACAACTGGAGGCACCGGCCAAGCAAGACTGCAGCAAACAAATGAGGCTAAACTGCTTGGTGGACGGTGATTCTAAGACTGAAAGAGAGGAAATACAGATATGGTAAAAATTAAATTAAAATGCATTAAATGCATGTGATACTATGGTTTTGACATGACACTGTGTTAATTGCATGTTTTGCAAGGGACCCAATTCATAAGAATCTCCAGCTAAAACTCAGTTTGATTTATGTTGTTGATATTGTTATTTACTTTGCAGGTGCTGTCAGCCAGAGCATTGCAGAGCATTAGTAGACATAATTAACACTAATTACAGTTTTTGCTCTCTCTGCCCTAAATTAGACACTTTTTGCCACTTATGAATAACCTATGAATGCTAAATGAACTAATTAACTGTAATGAATTAATCCTGTTAAGAACTGTGTGACTTTGAGTCTCATTTGTGAGGGTTGAGTGATGTCATTTCCAGGCACTGCAATATAAGTTAATAATGCATTTATAATGTATTAACGAGCAGCTAATTAATGGGTCCTTTATATAAAGTTTTACCAGATTATTCACAGTCACTGACAGCTCAGCTGAACACGTACAGCTCCCCAATGTTAAAGCAGAACCCAGACCGCAGATCTTGGGGTCGGATCACAGGGAAAGTTGTTAAAGTGTTGATTCAGCAATGGAGTCCTCAGTGCACTGACCCAGATTTGGCTCTGTATGCAAGCCTCCCTCGGCCGCCTGCGCCTGTCTCTCCTCCCATTCTCCTGAAGGACAGACTAACCAACCCCCCCACACCCACCCACCCACCCACACACCCACACACACACACACACACACACATTCAAACATGCACACAAACTCCTGATCCAGAGCCAGTTGTTTGACAAGTTCTCATGGTTACACAATATGGAAGTTTACAGCTCTGATGAAAAAAGGTTTTTGGGGGATTTCAAGA
>JAFBMS010002442.1:0-28780 GCA_019788955.1 Albula glossodonta
CAAAAAAACATATTTACAGTTGAAAATCCAGTACAAATGCTGGCAGTGAAGTCAAACAAAAAGTGATATAAAGTGGGAAGTGTTATAGACAGGATGGGTGGACAGGATGAATCCGGATGTGGGTGGAGGTAGTCAGATGGCAGGTTTGCAGTAGCTGAAGAACAGCTCTGCGCCTGCTCCACCAGTAATGAGACAGATTTGCAGGTGCAAATTGGAAGTCTCTTGTTCAGTTCACGTCATTCTGCAGCAATTAGTAGTCATTAACAGCTGGCTTGGAAGTGCTGGAGGTGGTACAGGTGGCCATCTCCACTGGCGTCTCTTCCCTGAGTCGTCATCATCTGGTGGACATGTCACCTTGTCATAGGGAGGGGGAGGAGGGACAGGGACGAGCCTCGAACTGTGACTTTCACTACGAGTTGAACAGCCAGCTCTCATCACAGCTGCCCGCTCATTAGAGGGGCATTTTGAGAACAATGCAAGCTGACAGCAACCTGTTATCACTAGCAATTCTGCAAACTGTGTACACTGCATGGGAAGAGTAAGGCAACATTATGAGATGGCCCCAAGGATTTTATTTTTATTCAATAAAGAGAGATGTTTAAAACTATTGTGCTGTGTAAAAAATCTACTCAAATGTATAATACTGGCATACTCCACATTGATGGTAGGTTATTCTCTTATTAGATATTTCCATTTTGGAAATATAAAATTGCTACATAACAGACATGGGCGTTTTATGAAAGATAGGTCCTCAAAGAGGGTCAGAAAGCATTTTGATGGGAATATCACAGGTGCTGTACAACAGTAAGGATCACATTATTCCTTTAAGGAGTTAAGGAGTAATTCTAGATGTTTTAATGTAAAATATCTAGAATTATTAACTTTGCGAGAGTAATCCACTTTCTTGTTTTTTTTTTTTAGAGACAAAGGAATATTGTGTTCATTGACAGTATCACAATGACCCATATAATTGTGGACTCAGTATATAAGTATTATGTAGTCTGTTTCATGCTTAGCACTTATCACTGCATACACCAGGCTACAAGTCTGACGCACATTGTAAGCTTAGCGTGCTATTACAACCATTACACTGTTTGTATTATTATTCCCATGTGTAGACTGTTTACATATTTCCCCACACTAATATTCATTTCTTTCAGGGCATGTAAGTACTTATCTTTAATGAATGAAGGGAATTTAAATTAAGTTGCTTTCTAGAAGAGAATCATTCTGAAGCCTAAAGGTTTTGCTGCAGGTTGTGTTGTCCACAAAATTAAATGAGATTGTTAACATTATGATTTTCCTCTGTAGCCTGTTGAAATAGTTAGATATGCCAAAATAATATCCATGCTGTAAACAGAGCTGCCACAATAACGCTACGATAGAAATGCTGTGACAGACCAAATGTAATATTTGTATGATTAATGAAAATCCTGCATTAGGTTACAGAGATCATCTGGAATTGTTCCAGTTTCAGTCGGGTGTCCAAGTATCTAAAAACTCAGAGCACTTGGAGACGCCACATTTGACACATACAAAGTTAAAATGTACAGTGTAAAAATGTACACTTGCTTTAAGAATTTGTCCTCAATCTCCTAGCCCAAGGCTTTTTTATTATTATTATTTAATTATGTATGTTCAGCTGACTTGAAAATACTGCAGACAGGCATATTCTCATTAATGAGATTCTAAAAAATACATGATGAATATAAAAATTCTCTTGTAGAATATCTTTAGTTAGATGTCCCAGCTAATTATTATGGTTTTAACATTGAACAAACCACATGTTTTTGTTTTTAACTAAACTTTTTTTTAACCTAACTCTACATTTAAACAAGGCCCTAGATCTTTTGTTTTGATCCTATAGCTATCAATGGAGAAGAAAAGAGAAAAACTGTACTGTCAAATCAATACAGGGAACAGGCTTAGTTATGAGATGTGCCCAGAGCGTGAGAGAGTGGTGAGAAGTGAGAGCTGTCAACATCCCTCTAAACAATTCTGTCAGTGGCTCTGGACAAAACAAGTCCACCCCCTGTATTTACGAAGATGCAGGGAAATCACAAAGCAAAACACAATGCTGGAGTAGATCAGAATGTAGAGATTGATTTTCAGACAAAACAGACTGGAAGGAATGCTGAGCACTGAGACACTGGAGAATTCCACAAGCTGGGTCTGTTTGTACAAGTTTTCGGGTGCTTTAATGGTTGAACATGAATGCATGTTGCTTTGCACATGTTTTCTCTCACTACATTCAGGTATGGCTGCACTTACACTCATTCCACCACTCAATAATGATGCGCAAAACGCAGCACCAATCCTGAAGGCTTTGAATTGACTTGGCCTCTTTGAACGTTTAACTGTTGTGTTGAAAAAAAGGTATTTTAACATAAATATTCAAGTTTTCTTGATACTTGTCTCATTATTAAAACAGTAGTTTTAGAAATTATTAAAATTTTCAATTGTACTGTGGAATAAAAACCGTTGCTGAACTTGTGAGAACTATGAATCCTTCTACCTATCCAAAGGCACATTCATTCATTCATTCATTCATTCATTAGTTTGTGCTTTTGTTCATTCATTTGTTATGAATGCTTTTCCTTTGTATGCTCTTGTATAGAATTTATATACCCCCCATCCACTGCAAGTGACTAGTCCATTGCACCCTAATGCCCACCCAGGCCTGTGCTTCAGTATCAGACCATTTTTTTTCATTTCACCCACGATGTGTGAATATTGTTTTTACCACTGAGCTCCATAAGTACGATTTTGAACTCAAGAAAATGTATTTTATTTTGTTCTCGTCCTCATCGAGAATGCATAATTCTATCACTGCTGTTTCTTGCATACATTGTAAAGGTCAAAGTGAAGTCTTTTAGGCTTCTTAAGTATCGCATACAGTAAAGTGTTGGCATCAACAGGATTATCCATATTTAATTTAGCTGTTTTATTGTGCATGCATATTTCCGGGTTTGGCATACATAACCATTTTAGTTGTAAATTAAGAAAGTTTAATGAGGCCCCTGGTGTCTTTTCATGAGTGTTCAGTTTGTAGTTATACATATGCTATATCATTGTTTCAAGTAAGACACTGAAAATGAGTGAAAGAAGTATAATTACCAATGCTTCTTTATGAGGCACATAAGTGGCAAAGTGACAGTTTGCCCTTAAAGCATGCAGCCCTTACATGTCAGTTGAAACATAGGACCAACAGTAGCTAAAAGTCTGTGGAGCTCAAAAATAGGTCACAAATGTCTTGTGTCATGAAAAAGAGCCAGAAGGAGAGCCGAGTGGGATATCATAACTCTCAGGCAGTGCACAACCCTTTCCTCACTGCTGAGTGGAGCAGCTTCCACAATGACAATTAATCAGTGCAGCGTATATTATGCTGTGGGGTTCCAGAAGAGTTTTCAGGGTCTATCAAACCAATGGGAACTGTGCTTCTCTTAGCAAACCTGCTGACTTTATGCCATGTTTGACCATCATGCCCTAATTGCATGCTGAGGCCCCTCACTGCACTGGACTAATCTGTGCTTTTTCTATTTTTGTCCAATAAATGTACAACATGATGGCAGCATTGCATATTATCACCTGAAAAAGAAAAGGCACATAAACTGCAGACCTAAACTGCAGAGTTATGTGCATATTTGTTCACCTGACTTTTTATTCCCAAATAATTAAACAGATTACACAATTTCTGTTCACCTTTTAACAGAGGACAGATTTATAATTCAGTAGTGTAGAATAGGTTCTTTAATATGCAAAAAATACACTATCAAGGCATTTGTGCTTATGTGGTTATTTTAAAAAAAAGTTTTTAGTTATAGTATTACCAAAGGGAAACGTTGATGTGTTATAATGGAGACCCTGGTTTATATTTTTATTCCCTCAGGACATTCCTGGAGTCTTCTTCAGGCATTAACCCTTGTGTGAGTTGCATAGGGTGCATTTGAATATAAAAGTGGAACTCAGTGGGGAACAGGCACAAAGGATGGAAACTCATAAATAAGGATGGCAACTGAAAAACAGACACTGAAAGTGAGAGTGAATGATCAGCATTTGCAGTGTAAGAATGTTTTGTCACTGAGATATTTCAATATAAACTACAGTGGGGTCCAAAAGTCTGAGACCAATATTGGAAGTGCATTATTTTATAATGTAGTAAAAATGTCTTATTACAAATTATACAAACAATTTGAATGAAAAGTCAAATGAAAGTTGAAAATGTACATGAATGTTAGAATGTCTTAGTTTTTGCTATTTCCTCCTTTTGCTTTAATGTCAGTGTGCACTGCAGCTGGCACGGACTCCACACAATGATCCATGTTATGTTATGTTATGTTTATGTTTATGTTTATGTTTATGTTTATGGTTATGTTATGTTATGTTATGTTTATGTTTATGTTATGTTATGTTATGTTATGTTATGTTATGTTATGTTATGTTATGTTATGTTATGTTATGTTATGTTATGTTATGTTATGTTATGTTATGTTATGTTATGTTATGTTATGTTATGTCCAAAAACTTTCTTGGCCTTTAACTGCCAGCACAAAAGTTTGATGGGGTCTGACCTTTTGAAAAAGGAGTTAATGTGGTCAATGTCCCAAATTTGCTTAAATATGACCCAGAAATACTGCAGAATTTTTAATCTTTCTAAAAAACATTTCTTTAATAAATATTTATTAAAGGTCATAACTGTAAAACATATCTTGTTTTACATTTTTCAAAGTAAAACTTTGTTTATCTCCAGGATTACATGGAAAAAAAATGAAGAAAAAGTTTACTGTGGTATCAGACTTTTGGACCCCACCACTGTACTTAAATAAATTTGTACCTAAAGTAAATTTATACATTATTTAAATATCAGAGAGATGCTTGCCTTTTTTAGTTGTGCTCATAGACTGGTTTTACTGCACTGCAGTGCCAGGTCAGAGGCCTCAGCATGATATGATACTGGTTTCTAAAAGAAGGAAATCTAAATTTAGTTGTAGAGTCCAGTCTTTCTTTACTGGCCTCAGCTAATACATCTGGGATGATATGACATACATGGTGGGCCTAGTTTTACTTGAGTTTGTATCTGATCCTCAACAGATTTTTTCTAGACAGAGCCAAAGACAGAGCCTTTAACACATTTTATCATTGTGGACAGGTTTGATGCCATATGATTTTTACTATTTAAATATGTCTATAGTACATACAAGGAGCAACTTGAAAGCTTTGTGTCAAGAATTCTTTGCGTCATTTTTTGTGTTAAGAATACAGTTTTACTTTTGTGGAATCAGACTTCAAATGCAAGTGAACAATGTTTGAGCTTTCAGCGGAAAATTTCATACCCAAAGCACATTCAGGGAAGCATGAGTAAAAATTCTGAGGAATAATATTCATTTCTGTTAGAAATGCTGGTGAAAGATTTGGTGGAACTTGGCATCATTTTTATGTCAACAATGGGGTTAAAAAAAATCACATTAATGATATAAACTGCCAAATTCTCTGTAGTATCCCTGTATAGAGTATAATTCACCAGCCTGTAATTTGGAGGATTGCATGCCTGTCATTTCAATAATTTAAAGCTGAGTGTTTATCACTTTCTCTCTATTCCATTCAGAATTAAAAAAGGTGTTATCGGAATGCTACTTCTGGGTGTTTATAGCATGTTCTGATCAGTGTTTCCATATGTGCTTATATGTCTAGTCGAATTAGTTCCATGGTGCAAAGATACATTTTGGACATAAAAGAACACCCTCCAAGTATTCTTACAGGGAACAAAATTGCAATTTTCTGTGGCATTTCAGTCTCTAGTCCAACCAAATGCAAACAAATAAACCTTTTTAGTTGACTGGCAATAGACAGAAATGTATTGATGTTATGAATATGATTTTTTATTTGGTGGATTGTTTCAAATATCCATGGATCTGGTCATCTTTCAGGCTCATCTTAACAGCAATGTTTTTTATTGAGCTCTGCTAGTGACAAGAAACTCATGTGGCGCAATTAAATTAAGTGTAGATTTGAAATATATCACGTGCAATAATATTAAACATTGCTAACAGAGTGCTATTTCTACCTTAGTTTGAGTTTGGCTTTTCCTCTGTTCCTTAGAGATGCATTAAAACATATTTTAACAGGTAATTAATATGCTGTAAATCATGCAATCAGTCCAACAAACCTCAATGTTTTATGTGGTAATGCACTGGTAATGAGATGAGATGAATCGGGTACCTTGATTCAGTTCCATTGAATCTAGTTTATGTATTCTTGCCCCATATAGAAAATCCTATCGTTATACATGATGCATGAATGAAACTTATAAAAATGTATAAGGTTGTCACTGTATATGTACCTTGAGGTTTCATAACGCCAGCTGATCTTGGAGCGTACATTTCCATGGTAACTTTAGAAGAATAGTTAAGAGTTATATATATGATCTGTGGGCTCAAAATGAAAGATAAATACATCCAATGCAGAAGTAATGTACATGGTGATGGAAATCCCATTTCATTCAATACAACACATGTAACTTTATCTAAAGAGGATGAAAGGTACAATAACAGAGAGAGCTGGAATTATGGTATTTTAGCCATTCAATGAGGGTTTTCTTAAGTACTTTCACACCATCTCCTCTGTGAAAAAGAGTGTCATCTACCTGGAACATCAGGGATTGAAATAGAATTGTGTTTTTCATATGTGAAAATCCCCCTCGGAGAGTGAAGTTTTTCTAGAGACTCTCAGGCGATACATCCTATGTCTTTGCTTGCCAGCTATATTGATGCCTAATTTTTTTGTATTCTTGTCTATTTTTCACTTCTCAAGATAACAGAGAATGTTGCTTACCTGTTCTCTGCAGTGTGGATCAAACACTTGGTGCTTTCATGTCAAACTTTGGGCAGACAGAATGATGGCAGTGAATTTCCAAGAGAAGTTTTGAGGAATAGAGGAGTCAAAAATAAACCAGTGAGAAGTGCAAATATCAGACCATTCCACAATCTAAGATGGAGAAACCAGTTTTCCTTTTCTTGGATAAAAAGGCACAGTTTACAATCTTTACCATATTGTTACAGAAAATCATTAGCTGTGAGTGACAATGCTTTTCATGAATTTGCTTCATATGCTTTATTAAATGAACTGGAAATTAAACAGCAGGTCTTTTAGGTTTTGGTTGTTGAATGGAACTGCTCAGATTTTAAGTGAAACTCTTGAGAACACAGGAGCCCACAGTACACAGATTTGCCATGTTTTGTGTATGATGGCTACCAGTCAGAGTGATGTGACACCATAAGCAGTAAGGGTGACAAGGAGGGTTTTCTTTCACCCTGTGATGTCAAAGAGGTTACACAGGATGTAAAACAGCACAACAAATACAGACTGTATCTGCTGATTCAGAGCTTTGCTGTCATTCTCTGCTGTAGAGCTCAGTGATGTCCTTTAACCTTGTCAAATTCATGCTGATTTACTCAACTTCAAGCACTTCTGCTTGCTTGTGAGACCAAAAAGTTGCACCCCCATAACCCAGTGATGTGTGTCTATCCCTGACTCCAAAGGAATACAGCCACTTTGAGAGGACAAAGTAGATAATTGTAAGTCATTCTTTTCTTTTCTCTCTGTTCAGCTCATCTATTTCATACACAGGCTTAAGATGTGTAAACATCTCTTTGGGCACTGATCCTGCTGATGTGCCATGAAAGACTGAATGTGCATAACTCATAATGAACAACATGTCAAATGCAGCCTAGACCAGCATACCAAAAGATATATTTTCTTATTGACTCTCTGCTGTGAATCAATTTGCATCTGCTAATTATTGTATAATTGACTGTTTAAAAAAAAAAAAAAACACCATCACTTCTGTGTGTTTTGTTTCCATTACTAATAATGCCTGAAATAACATTGCTGTGAGATAAACACAGGACAGACCATGTGTGAAAACTAATTAGTGAAACCATGTAAGATTGGGTGTTGATACCATATTGATCATCCTGTTTTTGGAGTAAATACAAAAAAGCAGTTGGCTGTAACATTTTGCATTTGGTCTTCCTTTTCTTTTTTTCCCTTTTTTTAACATGACAATCAATTTCCGAAGCTCAGTGATACATAATCACTCTATCTGTCCGCATGGTATGAGAATTACAATTACAATTATCCATGACCTGTTAAATTTTACCAATTAATTTAAATGATATTGGAAAAATAGTTCAGCTTTGAGTTGAGCCTTACTTTGAATCTCTCTTGGTTATTGGTCACAAAGATTTCAAGCCAGGCAACACAGTCAACTGATGCTGTACAGAGATTTACATTTAAGGAATATTTTGTCAGCTTATCTGCCTTGTCTATTCATGATTTTCTCAGACATCAAGACAGCTCAGGTCTTTGTCACTGCTGGTAAGACATCTGCATTCCTGATTCCTACACTGTCAATCATTAGTTGTTGGGAAATTTGGGAAAAAGAGACGTGATATATACAGATGTGAAGGATGGAATGAGGTAAAAGCCATACACCTTGTAGATAGGACACATGTGTTTAGAATAAGGTGTAATTCAGGCAACTTGTAAATGTTTCTGGTCATGTTTATTGTTCTCCTCTATAAGGTGGTATACTGAATGTGTTGGATTGCCATGCAGGAGGAAGGCCAGGGAATCAGTTTTTGAGAGATTAACTTTGAAGTTCTTGAAGAGGACCTTGCTGTGGTCTTTAAGCCTCCTGTTCTCTCCCTCAGTAGTATGTTTAGAGATGCTTACCTGGCTATTGATGGTTTGGTGAGGTATATCTTGGAACGGCATGCATATTTAAGTTGCCTAAGCCATCGAAGGTGCCTTGAGTGCTATTGGTATAGGTAACCGAACCTTACATTGATTTCATTTTAATTCTGTATCATTTTTTCACTTCACTCTCACAGCATGGAATCTTCAGCTGACGAGAAATAAACATTGGTAATTGCTGAAAAAACAGTGAATGAATTCAGATTTCCATGGTCCCCTCTCCCTAAAAAAGAATTATCCATATTACAAAGGCAAAATGCAATTAGTATGGTTGCCCAGACTCTTAAATTAAAAATGACTATTTCCTCAATTTCAGGAAGAGCGTAACCATGAACAATCAGCATCTGCACAGTACGTGTCATAAACTTAAGATAACAGGTTTTAAAAAAAAAAATTTTGGAGCAGGCATTTTGGTCAAAAAATGTCTATATGTAGTTTTATTTATGTAACAAATCTAATGTTATGGATATTTTAGGGATCATGTCATTCAAAAAATGTTTACAGCTTTGCCATTATTCCTTCAATAACCACTATTACTAATTCAATTTAACAAAAGGGCACAGTGGACAGAGGTGACCATATGTTCCTTTACCTGACCCTTTGTAATTGATTTTTGTAATAAATAACATGCTAAACTGTGGTGCGATAGGAAGCTTGATTCCCAGAATAACATTTAACGAATACATGTTTATACAGATCATTGCCACAGATGACACCTTACTGGTGTAGTATTTTATCTGCAGTGACAGAGGACTGCAGCTCTGTTATTATTCTCTAAAGCAGTTTTTTTTTTTTTTTTTCAATTTTTCAAATAAGCTCTGATTGTCAGCAAACAAAAGGCACACTTTGCTGATTGTTTTTGCTGAATTCTTCTTAAGGTCAGTAAAGTTTCTGTGTAACATCCATTGTCATAAAAGACCACAGAAGTTTGCAGACCTCTCCTTACTAAGCAGTGAATGTGATTCTTAACAGAATAAGCCTCTAAACTGAGTGGCACTATGTCTTTCCTCAGTATCCCTCCGTATAAATGAATGATGCGTCTCCTTTGGCACAGAGTCATCTCCATGCCTGAACACTGATGCTTTGCTAGAATCTCTGTGATCCAGCCCTGTGTCACGTTTGATTGATCTATTTAAGAAATATCCACTGGCTTGTCTTCCAAATTAAGTATCAAGGACATATTCCTTGGCAAACTACACTTGTATTTTCTGTACATTCATAGCTTTAGCATGCTTTTTGTAAACACATGTCTTTTGTAACTTTCAATTAAGATTAAATGCAAACCTTTTTTCCTTGACTTTTTGTTTTTTATTAATTTATTATTATTATTAAGAACCTTGCATAAGTCCTTCTGCCCTGCCCTGCCGTACTCAATAAAAAAGGTGACTTTTCAGTGTGCTGAAACAGGAATTCAGTGTTTAATCCTTCAGAAAATATATAGCTCCTGCTGTGATATCCATATGAAATCGTGTTCCATATCTGTTCCATATCATCCACAGATTATTTGCATATTTATCATATATAGTACATCATATAAATTTGTAAATTAACTGAATTCTTCTGAAAATGCACTTTTCATCACCCATTGGCATCTGCAACTTCGTGATTATCCTCCTTGTGACAGAAAAGTAAACGGGGAAAAAGTAAAGAATGCAAAATCAAAAATTACAACATTAAAGACCAGGATCTCAATCAAGGCTTAGCATGTGGTTATAAGTGTGTACTTTCTACTGGGACTAAAAATGTTAGTTGAAGTGGTAGAGGGAGTCCATGGTAGATGGAAACTTAGATGAAACGGTAGAATGAAATGGTAGATGACAAATCATTTCAGCTGAGAAAGAGAGAAATGATTCTTTTGCACAAACATGCTGTCCTTAAGTGTTACATAGTAACTGCAATCATACAGATGATTGAGTGGAAATGCTGTAAATTGTGTTGAAGGGTGTATGTGCAGTACATTTCAATACATACTGTGCATGTACAGCATTACAGAGGTGACTTCAACCTGTTTATTGTTATTCATATTTTTCCTCTTCTCCTCTGTAACTTGATTTTGTCAGTCCTTGACCAAGCCACTTTTATCTACCTCTTGCTTCAGTTGTTCTGTCATTGCCCCTCTGGAGGTACATTTCCATACTGCACAGAAATGAATTCTTCCTGCCTCCTCCTGAAAGTTCTTAAGGTAATTTAACAAGCTTTCATTGATTTGTTCTCCAGCAGATATAGTCTTGAGTCCCTGTGAAATGTACCGAAATTCTTAGCCAGAAATTCATGAATTCGTTTAGAAAATGTGACCTTCTGTAAACTTGCGTACCCATATCCTTGTTTCAGTTGTGCCTCTTTGATAATTGTGTTTCTTGGGTTTTTTCAAGTTGCTTCTTAAGCAGAACATTTCTCAGAATAAATATTTCTATGGCCGTGAGCTCTCAACTGCTGGAAATAAACTCTTTGCAATACTCAGCAAAACCTGGTTCAGAGACAGCAAATGAATCCTGATGCAGCTTGCTGCCATGGTTATTTCATTCTTGAGGTTAGTTACTTCTCAATGAACCACAATTTGATCAACCCATGGGCTTTGGCTCTCAATAAAATGTAGCTTTAGCTGTATGTATTCACATACACAGTTTGTCAATTCTGTTTTTGTGAATTCTGAGTGCAGATAAATACATAAATAAATAATAGGAGGGAACACCAAACATGTCCTGTAAATGCTTAACCTTACCTACTAGTTTGTTATTTTATTCATGTGGCAGAGTGGAATGTATTTTATCTACTGTCACAATGTTCTCTTAAGCACTTCAATTAAGCATTTCAATGTAATCATGATAAAAAGACAGGAAGCTCATTATCTGTTTTACTTGTTATTTTCTTCAATATGAATTTCAGGTCATGTGTACGTCATTCTAAATAATTTGATAACTACTAAATAACTACACAGACTTCCTCTTCCATCTTAAGCAGGTGTGTCAACTAAAGTTAAAAGTCCAGTTTGTTTCCATTTTGTATTTCAAAACAACACATTTTCAAAGACTATCTTCACAGGTCATTTTTTGGGTCATAATTCTGAATCACTGACAACCATTCCATCTTCCAAAACAAAATAAAAAACATGATGTTATTATTAACTTTCTGAAGGGAAAAATCCCAATCTGAAGTAAATAATGAACTCATTTCATTGTGGTTGGAAATAGCCAAGAGCTTGAGTCAATCAATCATCTGTTTTTCACCACAAAAAACAATGTAAACATTTAAAATGGAATTTATTTGAGGATAAATGAACCGTTAAACACATTGGGCCTTGTTTTTAAACTGTATTGCACAGGCTTTCATGACTATGATGCTATTCTTCATGTGAATTTGTTCTTTGGTATGATCAAAACCTATGAGTGTGTGGGAAGGCACACAGACATATAAGTGTTTAATTGTGGGGATTTTTTTTTTAAAAAAGTAATGCTCACAATGCTTTTAATAGACTGTGAGTTTCAAAATAGTTCTTTCAAGTTGAGAGCTCCATCACTCTTTCCCCACACATGTAACTACTTCTCAACTAGCAGGAGTGCTTAATCAGGATGATGATACAAAAACAGACCTTCACATAAACTGCATTTTGAAATGAAAATAGGCAGATACACCACATGTTACTTTGTGTTAATGAATATGAACAGGCCCATGCATGCACTTCACAAATAATCTGCATTCATTATCTGTCACACCTGAGGTATGCACACAATCATAGGTCTATGCATGTTTCACAAGTTCCGCAGTGGTTTCTCATAGGAACTATTCACAAGCACAAAAGTACAAAAAACATTTTTGAACACATGAAATAAATAGGAATGAACACATGTAGATGGCTTGGCAAAAGAGACACATATGTTGCACATGATAAACATTGGTGTCTCAAAGTTATCAAATGTGATAAGGTAAACATATAAATAAGTACAAACTTAGATTCCAAAATATTGGCTTACAGCTTTCAACTGCACAATAAAGTAGTGGTATTTTATTTTAGATGCGTCTCCTGAGAAGATGGTTCTGTAGTTAAATATGAATAAATATATATTGATGGCAATAATATTTTGATAAAGAATATAATCATTATTAAAGCAAAACACAACTGTGTGGGTGCCACATTTTAATGTATTCAAAAAATATGTATGACAGTGTCATGGAATCACTGGATGGTTTTCCATAAATAAAAATATTTCAGTTTTAACAACTGTTGATCGGTTTCATACATTTGATTCGAATTGCAGTGGATCATGGGATTTAGCAGATAGTGGATAATCTCGAATCAGAATCATGGCTCAAGATAACGTTATGGACATGCAATTCATAAGGTTCCATATTTCTGCTTTCACACTGGCGACATTCATTCATTGCAGTGTAACTCTATGTTACCCTGCACTTGTAGCATAGCCTCCAATCAGAAATCCCCCAGAGACATCACATTTTTTTCTGCTTGCACAAATTGATTTTGGAAGGCAGCCAGATCTGATGGAAACCTTTGTGGGCACACATAACCTCAGAGCTCATTGTTGGTGGAATGGTGCTGGAATGTTGGAGCGTTGTGGGAACATTGTTCATGCAGTGCGCTCTGAGCATGTTGCACTATGATGCCATCCCTTGGGGTGGCTCTTGTACGTGTGAATTTAGTTCCTGCAAAGAACATTTTGTTTTTCTGCTAAGCTCTGGTAGTTTGCGCTTGTTAGTGAGGCCTGGAGGTGCTGATCCCCAGATGGTCATGTGATTTCTGCCATGCCTTCCCTCTTTTCAAAATGATGCCCTTTTTTCCTGGTACATGAACAAGGGGTTGTAAACCCTGCTCCTGGAGTGCCACTGATTTTCTTCTCTTACTGAAGAAACACTTGTTGGACACATTTCTGTGTATAACATCAAATGCATCTTATTCGTGCATAAAATAAAAATTACACTGAGAATATTTTTGCAGAATTCATTGGAAGGAGAATACAGATCCATTGAGGGCTTATTAAAGTTCCATTGTCTTGCCTTTAATTAATTCAAATTTGATTAATTCAGGATCGTGGGAGTCATACCTTCAAGTCTCAAAAGGGATTTCCCCAAATGAATGAAGCAAGTGAAAAAAAGGAAGCAAGCATATTTTTGTGTCCCAGATTGAGAGATAGATGTGAAATGATCAAGAATCCCCTGTATTGTGGTTGTAGCCTCTAGTTTCTGGTTGACATAAAAAAACAAAATTGAACCCTTGAGGCATAGCATGGAATTTAAAGTCCAGATCAACTCAAACAATTTCATTTATACAACTTTTAATTGCCATCTTCAAACAGAACTGCATTGTTTACTGTGGTTACAGAAATTGTGTGAAATTGAATTCTGTGTAGTTAAAGACATTCTCTGCTCTTGAATTCTGTGCCCATGATTTGGGCTAAATTATCGCAAAAGAACTTGTCAAGAAAAGAAAAGTTTTTACCTTTTTTCTCCATAGTATATTGGAAAGGTAATTGTGTCACAGTTGTAAATAAAAAAGGATTTAATTACCTGTATGTGAGTTATCACACCTGGGCCAATCAAAGTTCAAAGTGTCATCCTGCATTGCTGATGCTCCGCAGTCAGGAGTGGTACCAAAGCCCAAAGAATGGTACCCTACTGCAGTTAAGGGTGATATACCATTTGAAAATATACTATTTTTAAATGTATTGACCATTTTTGCCTGCACAGTGACAGCTTTCTCTAATAACCCAAGGAATTTTTTAAATATTTTCTAATCCTTTTTATCACAGGCAGGCAACTGTATTATCTGTCAGGTCCAAATGCATATTTGCAACCCTGTGAGACACTGTTATAGACTCATTAGTTAATATATGTCCCTGTTGTATGGTTGTTAAAGTTTGAATGCATAACAGTTGTTGCTTTGAGTTGCTGCACTTCTCAGCAAGGTGTTCTGGTCAAATATATGGGAAAACATACATTAAATTTCATTCATGGTTTACTCTTCTGTCTATCAATAAAAATACAAAATAAACAGAAAATAAGCCAAAGCTTATGCATCACTGAAAAGTGGTCAGAAAGCCAGTTGTTCAAAAAAGTGAATGATCCAAGGAGGTTTAATTGATTTCTTGTTTGTGTACCACTTATTGTACCTAAGGTTTACAGCTAAATAAAAAATAGTGTAAAAATAAGGCAAGGGTAATGCAGATTGGTGTAATGATTATGATCAATAAAGTATTCAAATAGGCTCTTATAAATTGATTTTCACACCACTTTTATAACAAATGACACAAGTGCAGAGTGCCACAGGACATCAGTCATGTTCAATGCCAGTCAGCTACTCAGACCTACAGCAGTGTAAGTTAAAGCTGGCACCATGACACTTGCACCCGAGGCTTCAAATCACAGTTACAAAGTTTGAACTTTTCACACATTGTAATGATATGGTAGAGTGTCCAGCCACTTGGAATAGAGCAAAGTTTTTTCTGTTCTTCCCCACAACTCAAAACATACAGAAATACCCCACTCAAAATTCTTATTAAAATCATTATAATCTAACTGCTACTTGATTATATGTTTGATTGTATGCATATAATATGATTATATTGTATGGTTTTCTATGTCAGTAACTGCTAAATCAAAATAGCAATATTCCAGTAATGGCCTGGCCATATCACATTTTAAAACCACACCATTCAAATAGATTCAATCTGGTCTGCTATTTTCATATAGTGATGTTTTAAGAAAAATGATAATCATAATGCTCTGAAACAAATACATAAACTTGCGTTATACACCTACCACCCTTGTCAGTGGGTGGAAGATTCATGCTCTCAATGTGTTTTTATGTTTCAAATATAAAACATATATCAACTTCACAAAGTACTGAGCATAATATTAGTTTAATATTAGCATTGGTATAGCACAATGAATAGGGTGATGAGTTAAACTTATCGATCTGATTCAAATGTTAAGTCACTCAGCTAATAAAAGCTGATGACGTGCTCATTTATATTTGGGACAGCCTTGCAAATCCTAATTATCAGGATGGTACTGTCTTATGGACCATCCAGTGAATCCTTCTTCATGTGGGCAGGGATAATAAATCAAACCAAAGTTTCCTGAAATTAAAAGCCTGCTTATTAGATCCACTCCACAGAGTATGATTTATTTTTAATTTCCTATGGTCTGGCGCAGTCAAGAAACATGAGCCAAAGTTAAGTTTAATTTAAAAGTCACTGTGCAGTTTTGTCGTACAGTCCAATAATGCACACCTTTCTCACATTATGCAACCCGAATGGTGCTGCAGGACCTGGGCCTGGTGGTGGGGTGGGGTTAGTGACAGGCCCAATTTTTGTCAGGCAGTTTTTTCTGCATTGATTTATCCAACCAAGAAAGGTAAAGTGTAAAAATAGTGTGACCAACACAATATTTCTTTTTATCATTCAAACAATTGTCTGACAGTGCTATACCCATTTTATTGTGAAAATGGCCAATCAGCATTATGTTAATGCTACAATATTGGATTCTACACACCCACCTCCCTTTCTGCCAACATTATGTTGCTGTTTATGATAATATTATCTGTTTACTATGCAATCTGACAGTGTGCCATATCAGATTGTAGTCATTTACTCTTGAAGCTAACTAGCTAATGTTATCTTGCTAATCTTCCCAAGGTATCACTAGCTAAATATAATTTACTTCCAAACTATGTAAGTTTATATCCCCCCACTTCCTGTACAGTTTATTACTCATGTTGTTATTTTTCTCATTCCCACATTATAAACATTGCTTTTCAGTTTTAGTTTCATTTTTTTTTTTATTGTATGCGTGAGTGTGTGTGTGTGTGTGTGTGTGTGTGTGTGTGTGTGTGTGTGTGTGTGTGTGCATTTCCATCAGTGGTATAAAAAGGTCATCAAAGGTATATACAATTACAATGTTTAAGTTTAACCCTGACATTTTTTCTTGTAATGAACAGTTATCCGTCTCAGTCTAAACACAGAGGTAAATTTAACATGGATTAAAATGTTTATATTACCACAACAAGAAAGTACTATTCAAGTCATTCTGTTCTGTAGACTTGCAAAAATCCTATTGTTTATCAATCAATGTGGCACACTGATTACAGAGCTCAGTTTTACAACTATAGATGACTGTTATTCAGATTGCATTTGAGATTAAATTTTATTTTACACTGTGTTACTTAAAGTCTCATAAAGTGCATGTTCTTAACTGAGCAACAATAATTATCTCATCTTCAATTTAAACCATGTATAATGCCAGAAAAATAACCATGAATGAGCTATGGTGAAATGGAGAAAAGCTACCATTGTATTTAATCCATTTATTTAAAGTGTTTACATTATTTAAATTGTAAGTGATATGCCTAATAAGGTTAAGAAGTATTTATCTTAATGGGCTAACTAGTTGGAGAGAAAGCTATGTATGAGTTTAGTGCTCTGAGTTGTAATGTTTTAAAGCAGACCATGATTTAATTACTTCTTTGAATAGAAATTGGAATATTTATGAGATGCAGTCATCCAACATTGCATATGCTGACTATGCAAGGCAGAGTCTGTCAGTTCCACAAATTCATCCAATTAATCCTTGACAATATCCAATTTTAAAAATAGAGATACTAATCTAAATGTAAAGACACTCTATGGCAGAATTGTTGTCATAAAGCAAATAAAATGTGTGAATATAATAAAATTAGCATTTTGTTAAATACGGCAAATAATGTGAACTGCAGGTAAAGGCATGAATAGATGTCCATGCTCTGTTAAGCTTTTTAGACCAGGAAAAGAACTTAAGGTCTGGAGAATAATTTGTACCTTGGCAGCATTCCCACTCGGTCCAGCTGCCTGTGTTGGCAGGTAGAGTCATTTGTTTTTACCACCTGCTTTGTGGAAACCTGTTTTATCCCATTGTGCTAATAAAAGATAACCATACTCCTAGGACCCCTACTCTCAGGGTGATGTCACTTGTTATTTTTCTTCCTTTTCTGGCTTTTACTTTTTGAATTGCAGGGGGAGAAATCTGCTGGCCCCGATAAGCTTCAGAATGTGTGGACTGGGATTTTTAATAGCAAATAATGGAAAGACCCCCTCAAGTTCATAAAGAGGTCTACAGGGGGCCATGTTTTAAAGAATTTCCTCACTTGAGCAGTTGTAAAGTGTAATAAATCACCATTTCACCTGGTTGCTCAAAATAATCTTTTGAGTTTTTTTTTTTTTTTTTTTTTCATCAGGAAACCATCCTATTATGTTTTATGAGTCTCTCATTCCCCACATTCTGCTACACAGTATACAAAAATGTCATATTTGCCTCTGAATATTTTAAGCATGCCACCAGTTTCATTTAATATGGAAGAACACTAATGGTGCTTGCATATACTTAAGAGCTTCTGTGTCAAAATCAGCTTGACCTGCAAAATCCCATCTGGTGGATTAACTTTGGTCTAGTCTATGTCAGAGATATTGTCTTTTTAAGGTTGTGTTCACAAATTTAACAAATATGAATCTAATTAATTCTCCATTTTAGTATTTTAGTGACAAAAATTATCCAACCCCACCCCCACCACCACCTACCTAAAAGGACAGATCAGTGATGCAGAACTTTCAGCAGTGGTGAAGAAAGAGTAAAAGGCTGTGGGATGGCATTATGCAGTTGCTTGGCAACCAGACAAATGGGACTGGATGTTCCCAAATTAAGCTTGAATGAGTGTGACCTGATCAGCACTACAAACCACTATGGTAAAAGTTTGACAACAGTTATTTATTTATTTAAACACACACATTATAATATTTAAATTTACAGTCTGAAAGACAAAAAATATCTTCTTGCACATGGCTTCAGACTGTAGCCCTGGTGGGCTCAGATTAGGACTGCTTGTGTCATGAGCATGTGGGTATGTGTGTAAGGTGTGTCTGTGGGAGGATGCGTTTCTGTGTGTTGAAATTGCTGTGATGTTATGGAAGTGAAAGCAGTTATTTCCTGGGTCCCCCGGAGGGCTGGAGGGAGAACTGCCTGATCGCAGAGGCCTTGCCTGCTGTCTCCTCTACTGCCACACTGCAGCTGTGGGATGATTGATGGAGCTGCCGACCCAAAATGCTGCAGTGTTTCCGCCAGAGACCTGTAGAAAAGGCAGTGCCCCAAAACACAGGGCTCCATGGCAGGGAGCAGAAAATAGCACTGACTTCAGTGGGCTTTGACTAAATCAGTAATGTCTGTATATGCCAGTACACTACATGCTGAATTCTGAGTTAATTACTGTATACTTTTTCTCATACGTCACTTGTCCTCTAACACTGTCAATAGTGCATATCCAACATGAGCAATTCATAACTTGCACTGAGGGAGAGGAAATTTTTAGTGTATTGACAGATATTGAGAGATATTTTGAAGATGCAGAATCATTTCTTTATTACTGGCAGAAGTTACTGTGCTTTGCTCTCCAACATAGCTGTTTGTACTAAGAAATAATTAAACTACACAGATGATGCAAAAATATGTGTTCAAAAACATAGATATACCAATACATTATTATTGCATATTCACAAATGAGTAGTATAACTGGTGAAAGTAAGGACATAAACTTTTGTTTTTTTCAGCATGATCTCACACAATTGTGGCAATAAGGAAATGGCAAATAAACTTTTTTTTTTTTTTTTTTTTTACATGAAACAATTCAAATTGTAATGCCATTCAAACCATGTGTCTCAGGTGGATCATGCAGCTATATGTAAGAAAAAAAATTAAATACAGGGAAAAAGAAGACAGTGTCAACTCAATGTACCAAACACATTTACAAGTGATGGCCAAAAGTAGTGGATTTGTAACCAGTCTATTAACTATTCACTATTAATGATTAACCAGAGACTTCAGTTTATCAGCAGGGCTCCTTATGATCTGAATAGCTAACTTTTATTTGATTTATAGTCAAGGAATACAATATAAAATAGACTTAGTGAAAAGTATGTATAACTTCATAGTGCCTGTAAATTTTTAATCACTGTATAATGTTGATAAGGTTGTTTCATTTGCCAAGAACTATAGGGTGTAACTTAGTTTCTTAATTTTCCCGAGAATTATTGTAATGTTGTCTTTGAAGTCACAAATTACAGAAATCCACTGACTTCAACACTTGCATTTATAAAGGTTTATTTTAATGCCAGTACTGGTCTAAAATTTTGTGGAGGCAGTACAACATGCTATGAAGGCAGCCTCCCTAAAATTCTCTATGCAGAAAAACTATTATCCACAAATAATAATCAAAACAGAGAATAAAAATCACATTATTGTAAAGTTTAACAATTAAAGATTAAAATGTACTTTGAAATAAATGTGTATGGTGATAAACCATCCTACTTCCACAATATGTGAGAATATCAATGTATTGTGAAACTTAGGTACCTGAAGCATTACTGGGAAACGTAACTGGCCCTCCAGTTTATTATATGTTCAGAGATGTTTGTTTTCATCATATTAACCGCTTAAGGTCCTGAGGTAATGGTTTCAGTTCAGGATTTTGTACACATGTGAGAAAGATATTGGCTTGAGTGGCCTGATGCTAATTCTGAGGGTAAATTTGCTGGAATTAAAAGACAGTATTGATCCAGTAGCTTAATTGAGTGAGATGACATTATAATGAGATGTAGGCAACAGAGCAGAGTGCAGTTATGAATCAGAGGATTGAGAAATATTGATTTTAATAAAGAATATTTCAGCATGGGCATGGGAACATGGTGACAATTTGCTGGCCCTCATTAATGTATGCATAATTTTGTTCATTATATCACAACTCTGATACTTTCATTGTGAAGCTCAGGCCTTCTGAAACAGTGGAATTTTTTCTTGTGAAAAAATATTTTATTTTCACATTAAAAGTTGTGACTTATTTTTAAAGCTATACCTTTGTGTTAATAAATAAACCATTAAAATATCCATTCTTTAATCTGTTTTTTAATGAACTTATTTTGTTGTCAGGGTAAAATAATTATCCCAGTTTTCTGACATATTTAAATATTCAAGCAGAGCTAGAATTTTTAATTAGACATTCTGACAAATTATTAGTACACATTATGTGTAATTGTGTCTCAGACGTTCCCCTTCACTTGAAGCATAATTACTGGTGTTATATAATCTGCAATTATTTTCATCAAATTCATCAAATTATTTTCAAAAAAAGATGTACAAAATAAATGAAACCATTCTCTGAGCAATGACTGCTACAATAATAATAAATAATAAAGATTAACTTTAAAGAGTATATATTTTCCTGTACAGTACGGCAACAGGCTGCATACTTTCTATATGTTATATCTCAGCTGTGAATGACTTCAAGATTGCAGACAAAGATGATTGCACCTGACTGACAGATCAAGTGTCTGATAATACCTGTTGGCTAGGTTGGCTGTTCTGACCCCAGAGGTTTGTCGGAATTAAAAGTCATTAAACATTTTTTTGATGAGTGGATACTCATACATACTGAGTCACTTAAATCAGATAAGCTGGTATATGATTTAAGTATACAAGGTATCCTGATTTGTTCATTGATTTTTTTCTTCATTGCCAACTAACTAAATAGCTAACAAACTCACCGATTTGCTAGTGTACTCAGTTGCTCATTCAAATCAATTTACCTTAAAAAACTGTGTATCAAGCAGGGGAGAGTACAGGGATAGAAATAGAATGCCTTTTGGCACACATTGCCATCCTAATTCCTTTCCAGTCATCCCTATTTTAGAGTGATCTTACCCAGCTTACACTTCCATTAACCTGTACAGGGAAAGTGGGCCCCTCATTCATCTGCGCCATCGGCCAGGGAGACCAAGGTCATTAGCTAATAGAGTTTTCCAGTAATTACTTTTTACTCCAGCTCTGGGTGAGTAGATGAAAGTGCAACTGAACATGGTAAATGAGGGGTAATTTGTTGTTTTTTCTTCAACTCCACCTACATATTGTGTCTCCTTAGCCTTTTAAAGTTCCTCACCCATTCACATTGCTGATGTTTATTGTGATTTTCCATTTTACAATAAGAATTAAGGTATGTCACCAAAGTGAGATGATCTAAAAAGAGAATATTTCTTTGAAGAAGGGGTTTCCTTATAATCCCTACCATGAAAAAATTCTCTTGAGTGATACACAGTACATAAACAGTGAGTGAGTGAATAACCTGTATTTTACAGTACTGTGATTTTGCATATAAAATATAATTCTCTTCTGCATGTGAAATGGATATGGTCATTTAACAAAGACTGACAAAATTTTGCATTTTGCCAGCAGTTTACCCAATGGAAAAATTAGGACTTTTTACTAGTGAAGCAGGTCTCTTAACTCTCATTTCACTACAGCAGGCAGGTAATTCATCAAGTGTGTTAATGTTGTTTATGGAGCCTGTCTTGTTTCTTATGATATGTTGTAAGGTTAAAGTCAATAAAATGAATTTTTGTACTGTATACTTGGTATAGAATACATGGTGAACAGAAAACATTTACAAGATTTACCCCAATTTGACTGAGTCTGATATTTAAAATGAATCAAAATGCTGTTTGTGAAATGAAATGGATCGAATGCAGGTTTCCTCAAATTTAATCTTTTTCAGTCTCTCACAACAGAGGTCTTACAATGCTGCTGAGAAGACGTAGACAGTTGTCTGGTTTTAGACCCTGTGCGTCTCTAATCAAATAGCAGGCAGTGAGCTCAAAGCTGTCGGCTGCCTCTGTGGAATATAGAGAGTGGGAATGAAATGGGCAAACGCTCAGCACATCTAAGTGATTAGACTTCTCTGAAAACCACTCTGCCACAGTCATCCCCTCGCCCACTGTCCCACTGATCCCTGCGCATTCCTTCATTAATTCCTACCACATTGTGTCAAATGACAGGCACCTGTAAGGTTTCTATTGATCAAAAAGAAATTAAATTACGCAAAGAACAGGCTAAATGTTTCTTCTTTGGACAGGCACATACTTTACCACGGAAAGACAGTCTGATGCTGAATTGTGGAATATCATACAATGTTTTGAAATTATGATAACAATTCCCTCACCTTTGAAGTTGTTTTGCATACTTAATGCTATCTTTATGAACAATACAGGAAATAAAACCTGAAAAATAACACTTAAGAGTAAGGCAACTTTATAAATGCGTATTCATTTCTAGCCCTTCAACTCTAAGATTGGAATTTATGGGTTCTAGATTCTAAGATTAGAATTGATTCTACCATTAATATTTTAAACACGATTTCCTATACATAACATCTATTGTCACCTCCTATTGTCGGTCTCCTAAAATATTTTACTGGTAAAACAAACTGGTAGGCTGATCACACAGCACAAGAGACAGCAATAAGCACTCTCCCTAAGATGAATAAAGCAGCCCATCTTAGAGTGTCCTGATCTCACTTGTGCTTGTGCAATATTGCTAAAAGGGGCTGACTGCAGGGGGTAACTCAGATCAATGGGCACTTTCTCACAGGTCTTAGGGCTTGCTTCTTCATTTGGTGTAGGATCAGGATGAAAGTACAGAGACGTTTGCTAATAAAGGCCACATACAGTATGAGATTGAGCCTTGACTATGAATACTCCTTGAATAAAAAAATACTGTGTAGGAACCATTTTGAAATATCCTCATTAGCTTACTGGAGTCATTAAAATCTGTAATTGCTGTGGAGAATATGTTTACATGAAATTTTACTTTAACAAACTGAGCAGAAAACTGAGGAATCTCCCCTGCCCTAGCTTTGCATGGTTTCCACTTTACCATTTAATCTGATCTCTGTAGATGATGTTTATTCACAGTGACCAAGGAACAATTTCACACATGGTATCTCATGCCACACACCACAGGAAAATGGCAGTGTGTGTGTGTGTGTTTTTTTTTTTTCAGGGAAGGAGAAGTAGAAAACAAACTTTAATATTCAAGGCAAGCTTAGTCACCATAGAGTGTTATCTGACCTATCAAATGCAGAGGAGTGCTGGAGATAAGTGTATTTATTTAACCCAGCTGGGTATCTGAATTCATTTCTCTTCTCTAAAAAGGCCATCCATTTATAAATGTCAAAGCACATGTATATAATTTGTGTGTGTTTTTGTTTCCCTTTCCAATCAAAGCAAGGAGTAAGACAAACATGATTCAATTCAGATTTCCATGGCCACTGCAAATTCACCATTGTTTTCAAATGATGGGGCATGCATAAGGAGTGTTTACACGTGATGTTTGAGGTATTCAAACCTACAACCTTCATATTGCAAGCCCGTGCTTCTTACTGTCCCTTGATGCATTTTTATGCAAAGTGAAAGTTCAGATAACTTTAAGGGACAAAACAGGCAAGGTATAGACACAAAATGTATGAAAAAGATAGAAATGAAGTGAAAATAACACCTAAAATAATGAAATGGTCTTAACATAATCATAACTTTGAAAAATAGCATTTGTGACCACCCGTTTTCCAAACAATGTGGATTATGTCAAATTACTGTACTGCCTTCATTGATATACTTGTTTGAGCAATGTATATATGGACTAGGTGTTGCCATGAGTTGGATACAGACATGTAGTGACAGTTTCAAAAAAAAAAACAAATGTAGAAACAGGTTTCATTACCAATGGTGAAAGTTTTTTAAGGGGCTTGCTTGTCATGGCAAAGACGTTGTGAATCAGGAGAATCAGACAGGACAACGGAACTGTTTTCAGCAAAGAAAATGAATTCATTTTGAAATGGATAGAATACTTTTTAAACCATCTAACATGGGCTTTACAGGCCCTAGCCCCCATATCTGAGTGTCCTGCTGGCACATCAGAATTACCAGGAGGAAAATTGCTGTAGGCAGTGTTGGTCTGTCTCAAGAGATCCAATGATCCTCCCCTACCATTTCTACCAAGTCTGGTTTTGAGTCATATCTGCCACTTATTTATAACGTTTGGCTATACTGGTGCATGAATAAGAATTAATACTGTGGACGGTTAATCTCTGTATGTCATTTCTAAATTTTGTGTCTGTAAAATTGTCTCATCTATTAAAATACACCACCCAGACAAAATGTATCCTATGGCTTTCAGTTGCAATATACAATCATATAGTAAAACTTTAAATAATTTCTGGGGCATTTACATGCTTAAACAACAAGCCCAGTGGTTATTGTAGGCCTGATCTCATTTGATTTGACACATTAGACATAAGCAGACTGAGAGAGCCACTGCTGACAACCATCTATTCAGAGTACAAGCATGTTATAAAATGTTATAGACACACGATATACAGCAGTGATGACAGGAAAGCAGTTAAAAATACCACAGGCCCATGTCACTTTAAGAGTGTAGCATTGTGGAAATGTTTGTCTTGTGTTATTGTCTAACCAATAACATTATTGGTTAAACGCAATTAAATAAATAAATATTACAGATTACTAATCATATGTGCTGTTGGTCAAAATCAGGAAAACTGAGTTGGGGGACAAGAAACTCATGCCACATATATTAGCTAATAGCTATTAAAGTAAAGTTATCCATAGATATACAGAACTGAATATTACAGGGCAAAATACTGACAATCTGTTCATGATATCGCCCAGCAAAAACGTTGCCGTGGACATGGTTATCAGAGCTACACACCAAGAATGTCACAACTAAAAGCAGTCGTGTTTCCAACGTAACACTGACATACATTTGGCATATGATAGCTACTGAAAAACACCCATCATGAATAAATGACAGAAAGCAGTCTGTGAACTGTACAGTCTGACTTGTAAACAGTAGCCTGATACTGGTGCCCATGTGTAACTGAAAAATAGAGGTAGATTGGTATCATGTATTTACAAAAGTTAGTACTATGCAAATACTGTATACTCGAAAAAGGGTCCTTTTTTCACACTTTCTTTCAACAGCAATAAAAGTAATTTTATATCTTTGTGTAAAGAATAAGATGTGGTGTGTAAATGGTTGTATTAAAACTGTAAGATTAAAGAGGAAGCTTTGGAGACAGTGAGAAGATAACGTGGCTGGAAGAGTCAACATTATTGATTTTTATGTAGGGCAACCTAAACATTTTTTGACCTTTCAATTATTTGGGATGGATGCTTATGCGCAAAAAGATGACATTTATAAGACACCTGCGATTGCTTGAGATCAGTGTTAAATTTAAGTTTTAGTGTACCATCATATTCCATAAGAAATGCTATGAAAAAAAGAGACAATGAATAAATAAATAAATAAATAAATACATACATACATAAATAAATAAATGAAAACAAAAACAATCTGGGTGACCCATTGCACATTATTCCAGTACCTTTTTTTTTGGGGGTGGGGGGGGGGGGTCCTCTGCCTGAGGAGTGGCCAATAGCAGTCTTGTGCAGAGTAAATTAGGCGAGTAGACTGTAATATATTGCATACATTATTCATCTTATCTGTAGTTGGTTTGGACAGTCATACATATTCAAAACAAAGGGGCACTATAAATGCTTACAGATAATTCTGTTTTAACTTGAAAGTTTGTCTCCTTCTTCAGAGAAGGATGGACTAGTAAACATCATCCTTTCCTGGCCATACGTGTGATATGTATGTGTGATTATAAAACATCTTTGAGCAGTGTCATTCATCCTTTCAGCCACAACTAAGAGAGACTTTTGGTATGAAACCAGTCTTTCTACTCTCTGCCAAGTGAAAGTGAAAGAGAGGCAGGACACAGTATGCATGAATGTGGAGAAAGTGTTTTACCAAAAGAAAATACATGGATATGATCCATATTGGCTATCTAACAAGCCATCAAATATTTTAGTTTTGTATGTCCAGACATATTTATTCATCTGGGCCACAAAGGTCACCAGGTGCATATTGCATTCAGCATAACATTCTTACAAAGTGCCTGAGTCCTGAGACCTTCAGGATGAGAATTCTAAACCTTCATAATCACCGGCTTATTGTCACACCCTTGTCTACCTTACAACTGGTTACTCTACAGCTGGATCATCTCAGCTTAGTATTGAGTCTGAAAAAGAGCCACATAGATCCTTTTTGGCAGACAAGCTTTGTTTGTCAGGATTCGATTGCAGAGGAAGCCAGTTAAATGCCTGAGAGGGCTGAGATGTTTAAGTCCTGCCTTTCCTTATAAAGGCCAGGCAGTAGAATTTGCTGGTTGTCATGGATACACCTGATGGGCCACAGGAGAAGTCTGTTGAAGTGAGGTCTTTTGGGCCTCCTACTCTTGAGGATTCTAAAGGTGATGATACATGTGGCAACGTTTTAGGCAATATTGCCATGGAGTGTTGCCATAAGTGGGAAGAGACGCTGAGCAAAGGGAAATGATGTGAAACCTGCATGATTTACTGTGAGAAAATGGGTATGTCAGGAGACATTCAAATTATATCATTAAACCACATTAATTCAGTTGAATTTCAATCATTCTTATCCATTTTCCATTGTATATCTTCACTGATCTGTTTGGCTGCCTTACTGATTTTGGTTTTACTTGAACTTGTCACCATATGATCTGTGTATACCCACCTCTTCCTTGAATCAATATTGAATTTTTGTATTTTGATGTTTGGTCATGAAGCCACATAAAAGTCTTGTTTTCTGACTGTTGTGCTATTGTTATGGAAATGTCATATATTATGGAGGCGTCCCACATGTGTACTCCAGATTATTGCACCTCATTTGTAGGCCAGTAAGCAATATTCCTCCTGTTCATTGTTCTGATAGTTCCTGTTCGTAATTGTGACCTAACGTATATTTGAAGGGCACATTCGCAAAATTCACATTTTTATTTATTTTATATAAATATTATTTAATGGTTTCACTCAATTGGTTGACTGCCTTACATATTTTTTTTTTTTACTTGAAATTGTCACCATAACATCTATATCCATTTCTAATTAAGAGTACATAAAATATTACATTTCCAAATATTGGTGAAAGGACAGTGCTTGCTTGTAACAATACTAACTGTTAGAGTCAGGCATTTTTTTTTCTATAATGGACCTATTATGTTTAGACTGATATCTGTGGTATTCAAATCACCTTGAGAGTTGTGTTATTTGAAAAGCTTTTGGTTTTCTCCCTGTATATCCATCATTCACGCCTGATGTAGTGGTAAAAAGTGGGAGGATATGCTTCAGGGATGTTGAAATCTGACTGTGGCAGATGCTTACTGAATTGGACAAGCAAAAACAGGTTTGATCGTGCATACAGTTGGATCACATGAAGAGAGGAGACAGAGCAGTCAGTTGATGCTTGGAATTGATTAAAATTACTTCATGCACCTTGATCCAATAAGTAGACGACAGCTAAAAATGACCAAATGTGTCATAGGCCAAGATACAAACAAGAAACAAGACCCTCTTGTCTCTAGGATACTCTTCTCATTACCAATAGTAACAACAGGTCAATCAGCTGGGCTTCAACCCTTACAATGGGGTCAGCTTCAGTGTATGAGGGTTGAGGTTTACATACAAGGTCACAAATCAGCCTTGATTCGCAAGCCTGTTTCAAACTATTAGCATTATATTGTCAGAGGTCTCTTGAGTACCATGTCTTGAATTCATGCCTCAGCAATCAAGGATGTTGATAAATATAAAAAAATTTCCTGATGTAAACATATTGAACAAGTTATTACATTTTTGAAAATTGGCTCTTATTAAATGTAATGGTTTGATTATGATGAGTTTGGATGGCTCAATCTGTTTTTTAAAGGATGGGGTTAATGCGTCGTCTTTATTGTATATATTAGTGTGTGTGTCTATATGGGGATATATATTTATAATATAATATTATATGAATATTACATGCATGATCTACTACACTTAGTGTAAAGCTTCATGTAGTCGTACATAACTACATGCCAGGAGTAACGTTGCATCTTATGTGTACAAGAAGCTGGATTCTTTCACATTTCTGATGATTGTGAGAGTCAAAGCGATAAGTGTTATATATGAACTTCTGAACAACATGGCCTAGAGACACATTGTCCATAACTAATATGCAACAACCAAACTATTAAATTACTCGACTATTCAAAAAGGAAAATATCAACATCATTCATTACCTTTTGAAT
>JAFBMS010002443.1:0-28770 GCA_019788955.1 Albula glossodonta
GTCGCCCATCCCAATTTCAGGAAACCAAACATTTGTTTGCTCAAACGTTTCTTGGACTGATGTATTTCATTTCATGTTTCATACTTCTGTCTTTTTTATGTATTGCACCCTGTACCCTGCATTTTACACTTTGTACTGACGCTGTTTTATGATCAGGTAATTCTGTGGATTTTGTATTGCTGTGTATGTCAAAATTTTATGGCTACTTTGTGCTGTGGTCAAAGACAAATTTCCACTATGGTGGATAATAATGGTTTATTATTATTATTATTATTATTATTATTATTATTATTGGGGGGGATTTATCATAGTGGTCCTCTTGTTGAAAGGCCCACTGCAGTCATCCTATTGTTGAAAGGCCCACTGCAGTCAAAGTTACTTCCTGGTTTTACTCAAAGACAAACTGGAAGTAGAATGCGGTGGCATAGGAGTTCACGGAACTAGTAGGAAAAGCAACACTTCCTCATTTGCCCAGTAGATTTATAAACAGCACAGGTGCGTCACAGCCGTAATATACGTCACAACACTTTTTTAGAATCTTATCAACAGAGATAGACCTCAGCGAACAGAGACAGAGTCACGATGTCTTTCCTGGAACTTTTTTTTTTTTAAGTCTGTTTAATTGCAGTGCACTGTATGACACAATTCTGAAGTTACTGTTTTATGCTGAACTAATTTTATTTTATTTTAGCAGGAAACCCTATTGAGATAAACATCTGTTGTTTTCGTGGGGCGCACAACAGCATGATAAGTAAACATACAGTATATATATGTAAATATAGTATATTTAGATAAACAACAATATTTAAACAAACAGTTGTAAATGTGAACTATTTACGTACTTGTGGAACTCTGTCACATTATACGAAGTACTGTGATTAGCATGGTTATAGTAGTTTAGCTCCTGTTTAGTGTGTTCACTGTATGACAATTCTTAAGTAACTCTTTTATTTCTGTGTAAAGGGAGTGCACTGTATCACATTACTGTAAGCTGTTAGTGTCGTAGGTCCCTCCATTTTCTCAGGGTTGGGGAGCACCTCCCTGTCTGAGGTTTATGGGAGGGCTTGAGAAAAAAATAACTGTCTGTACCACACACGCTTTCCACTGAAATTTATACCAGACAAATACAATACCACACCTGTCCCAGGCACTGTAGCTTGCAGTTATTTTGAAAAAAGAAAAAAAAGCCAATATTTGAATCTCGGGCGACACTTTTGATCACAGAAAATGACTCTGCTCATTAAATGAGATTTGTGGCTTCATGGTTCAGTAATTCTGGGCACTGTTGGTACATGCAGAGACTGTAACCATGCATGTTTGTGAGGGGAAAAAAAAGTTCTAGCTTGAAATTATAGTAGTAGACTTCAGTTTCAGTAAGCCGAACATAAAGTAACTGAATTTTTTTTTTCCATTCACATATTTAGATACATATAATTCTTATTTCTATATATGAGTGTTGGACTGTATACCGAAACTTTGGTACTTTTTCGGTACCTTTTTTTAAAAAAAATGGTACGGTATCAGAATTTTCTGACTTTCGGTACTTTTTCGTCAAATGAGTATCCTGTGTTGAGAGGATGAAAGGTGTTATTTCGCTAGATGACAGGCCTAGCGAGCCAGCCTTGTTTGCAACATTCCCATATGCATTCATCCTCGGCGATACAGCAGAAGTAGTTTTTGAAACGTCTAAGTTTCAAACGTCTATTAAAACGTCTGTTTAAAGTTTCTTTAAAGGTGTGTTATTTTTGTTTCGTTTTGAAGTATGTATTTTTATTCTGTTTAATGTGGTAGTTCTAACATATAAGCCTTTGCTCAATATCTGAACAGGCTTCGTCTGAAAGGCTGTAATAAACAGTGAATTAAAAAATGTGACCGACCCTTGTGGACATTCAGTTTCTGATCTCTTAAGGTGTTTGCAGTTGTGTTGGTTACCGAATATGAAATCAGTAACGATCCAGTATTGTTTGTAGTATCGAGTATTGTTTTAGAATCAAGTACTGTGATACTAAACCTGGTATCCGTATTCGAAGTCAAAATTCTAGTATTGTGAGAAAAATACTGTGTGTGTGTGTGTGTGTGTGTGTGTGTGTGTGTATTTGACTATATATTGTTGCATTTGTACTGCAATAATGACAGAGGACATATGGCAAAATTATTTGGATAAAATTGCCCTATAAGGCCTGAACACTCTTGGTTGTATGAAGCCTAGCTAGCAGCAAGTTCCAGCATTCGCTGGGCTAGTACATATGAGGGTTGTGTGAGCCAGCATGTGTTCCTTTGCCTGTCAGTGCCTTGAACACACATTTAGGCCAGTCCAATCTCTTTGTCCACTATTGGGCCAAGTGAGGGTGATGGGTCTTGGGAAAGGCAAGGTAAAAGTTATCGCAGTTAGCTTGTTATAAAAATAGCGATCTTGGTAGCAGTCTTTTTTACTTTCAGTGGTGGGTTTTTTGAGTGGGTTTTGATGTGTCGTTGGCACTTTTGGGGCCCAGTAGTGGAAAGGCTTGAGGCACAAACAAACCAGGCTGGTCTGACTGTGAGAGTCATCAGGTCAGGGCTAAGTTTTCGTGACTGTAAGTAAGTTACTCTGACTGCAGCAGGTGCCTCTTAGCTCAGGTATAAGTTATCATGACCTGAGTGTGTCTCTTAGCTCAGGGCTAAGTTATCCTGACTGTGGCAGCGTGTCTCTTAGCTCAGGTATAAGTCATCCTGACCTGAGTGTGCCTTATTAGTTTGGGTGTAGGTTATGCTGATTGTGGCAGTGTGTCTCTTTGCTCGGGTATAAATCTCATTCTCCTGGCTGTCGTTCTGTCGTAGCCGCCGGCAGTTCGGTCCGAGGGACCAGGAGGAGGTGAAGATCATCGAACACCAGACCCAGTACCTGAGACTGATGCCTCACCTGGCCGCAGCCTTGGCCCTCACCTTCACCACCAGGTACGGACACACACACACACACACACACACACACACACCCAGGGCCGACCCTCACATATTTGGCACACTAGGTGAGATTCTGAACTAGAACCTCCCCCCCCAACCCACAGCCATTTCCCACTACAGACACACACAACACAATTGCTATTTTAAGAACATATTTTACTGATTAGCAATAACGATACTGTTGCAATGATAACACACAGTGGCTGAACAATAAAACATTTTTTTACGCATTTTTATGCATTTCAGGAGATTACAAAACTCCACCTACCTGTAACCTAACCAGAGACATGCCTGTGATTTCATGCAAGGGGTTTGCAGGCACAGGGCTTTGTCACATGAAAGAATAGCGCACGATGAATTGAAACGTTATGTATTATTCGATACTACTTATCACATACAGTAGTCATATTCTTGCAGCCATCTACACTGCTGCTCAGAGATTTATTTGCGGTAATGATGTTAATCATTGTGGAACATACCGTGTGTGATGAAAAGAGTTTATGTATGTTTACTAAGGATCAACATTTGCTTTCAGTCAATGGGTAACGTTATCCCCTCACACACATATTACAGTCATGTTATTTGGGAGCAGTAAGCCTATCATAGATCGTGTCAGCTTCGCTCGAAATGGGAAGTGAAGTCAGTCAATATGGTACATGCTTTTGAAAGATTTTTCCCCCATACGCGCCAGACACTTTCTGTTGCGCGATGAAAAGGAATATCTGTGGTTGTCAAGCAGCTGTCACCGCCCACAGCAGCTCATTAAAATACGTTGTTGCTGTGGCCTGTTGACTGACTGTCAGAAGAGGGTATGTGTGGCATCATCGTGTTGTTATTGTTGCTCTGCAGGTAATGGCAGGGGGTGGGGCCAGACTGGGGGGGGGGCGGGGGGTGGGGCTTTTTCCACCTGACAAAAGGCAGCAGGTATTGCACAGTGCTAATAGAAAAAGATGTTGTTTGGCAGCCATGGTGACCCCCTATATATATGGCCGATGTCATCCACTGACCCTATACACACACACACACACACACACACACACACAGATGCAAATGGGCACGGCACATGCACACAGACACACACGCAAACACACATGTGCATGGGCACAGCTCATGCACACACACAGGCACACACACACACTACAGTCGGTTTGTAATCCCTGCAGTACTTTCACTGACCAATTTCAAAAGCTTACACGAACCCAGCTCTTTTTTTTTAAAGAAGAGAAAATAAAACTGGACTTTACCCACAGTGGCCTGTGTGATTTTTAAAGCTGTTTCGGGGAAACATACAAGCAGCTGGATTTCTGAGAAACCTGTTGTGTATCGACAGTGGGGAAATGAAAGCATGTTAACTCTCTCTGAGGAAGTATGGGTTGCTCTTAAGGTTGTGTCCTGAAATCACTTTCATTTGTGCCGCCATTCAGCAGGGCGAGCTGGAGATATTCCCGATCACACCACTAGATGGCACTGCTGCCAGATTCTCATGACAGCCCACTCTAGCGGCGAATGATTCTTTGGTTTATTTTGTAGTCTGTTTACTTCTTTGATGTAGTGAGCAGGTGTTCTGTGGTGACAGAAAACAAACAAACACAAAGACACTCGCAAAAAGGCGTGTGAGATTTAAAGCGTACTCTGAACATCTGGGGGAATGTACCTGTTTTGGTTTTTTAGCAATTTTGTTCTTCAGAGCATGTGAAAATATGTGTGGGAAATATACAAAATCAGACTTGTGCTCTTCAACAGGTAGCACAAGCCAGCTAGCATGTGTTAGGGTAGTTAATCAAGCCTGAACACCATAGTCCTCTTTGAATATGTCTCTAAGTTGTTTATTTTGGGGGGGGGGGGGGTTAAGATACACAGTGATGTCACAGTGGTTAGACAGGGCCCGATGATAAAGCAACCACGACTTCAACTTTTTTTTGTACTGGAAGCAGGAAAAGTACAGCAAAGAAGTGGGAATGTTGACATTGTTTAGCAGCCAATGTAATGCGGTCAAATGGGAGACACCTGGCAGGGAAGAAAGAGTGTGTGTGTCATCGTTACTGTGTGTGTGGTCAGGGGGGAGTTTAGAGACGTTAGGCTTGTGGGGGCGTTTCTGGTTGAATAAAGGAGAAGAATGAAAAACATCTGGACCGTCTGCACGGGTGTCAGAAGAAACGAGTGACCTGTAGAACCGAATCTTTGTATTACTTCCTGAGTAATTCCACCTATTGTGTGCATTTGCATGTATATGTGTGTGTGTGACTGTATGTGCTTTAGCGTGTGCGTATGAGCTTGTGAGTGAGAGTGCGTATATCTCTGAACTTGTGTCAGCTGTTTTTTTTTGCACCATCTGCTGCGAGGGGCTGGGCCTTGGTGAGGGGCTTGTGTTAGATCTGTATAGATCACGCTTTTCAGGGTTGGCCTCAACACACGCGCTCAGATTGGCAGAGATCACAACACTTATCAGCTTTAGCCTCAACATGCATATACTTAGACCAACAGCAAGGGTGTCAATCTCCAGTCTGGGAGGACCACAGTGTCTGTGGGCTTTGGAAACAAGGCATTTGGACTGTTAAGCCAATCAGTGATTCAGTTTAGTCAAACACACCAAAACCCAGCAGACACTGCGGCCCTGCAGGACCTGAGTTTGACACCACTGATCTACAGAGACGTCAACACTATCTCAGCCGTAACGCCTCAGCGATAGACGCTCAGCTCAGCAAACGTTTTAAAACTAGCTTCATCACACATGCTCAGATCTCCAGACATCTCAGAGCACTTTGGCCTCATTGTACCAGGGCTTACTGTAGCAGCTGTTATCAGGCCAGAGATGTAGCTGGATGGTCATTGGTCAGATTCTCGAAGGGGCGGTTCACAGAAGTCTGATATTAGCCTTCTACTTTCGTATTACATCAAATGACTCATTTGAGTCACCATCTGTATCTCCAGATCCAGCCGCATTAAGCTGTTTTGATTAGTGAGGGAACGTTGGTAATGTCTTGAGGTTTATCTCTGAACTGCACTGCTTTAACCAGGCTTATAACAGAGAGGTATAAACCTGGCACTATCACTCTGAACTGCACTGCTTTCACCAGGCTTATAGCAGAGAGGTATAAACCTGGCACTATCACTCTGAACTGCACTGCTTCCACCAGGCTTATAGCAGAGAGGTATAAACCTGGCACTATCACTCTGAACTGCACTGCTTTCACCAGGCTTACAGCAGAGAGGTATAAACCTGGCACTATCACTCTGAACTGCACTGCTTTCACCAGGCTTATAGCAGAGAGGTATAAACCTGGCACAATCGCTCTGAACTGCACTGCTTTCACCAGGCTTATAGCAGAGAGGTATAAACCTGGCACTATCACTCTGAACTGCACTGCTTTCACCAGGCTTATAGCAGAGAGGTATAAACCTGGCACTATCACTCTGAACTGCACTGCTTTCACCAGGCTTATAGCAGAGAGGTATAAACCTGGCACTGTCACTCTGAGCTGCACTGCTTTCACCAGGCTTATAGCAGAGAGGTATAAACCTGGCACTATCACTCTGAACTGCACTGCTTCCACCAGGCTTATAGCAGAGAGGTATAAACCTGGCACTATCATCTGAACTGCACTGCTTCACACTTAGCAGAGAGGTATAAACTGGCACTATCACTCTGAACTGCACTGCTTTCACAGGCTTATAGCAGAGAGGTATAAACCTGGCACTATCACTCTGAACTGCACTGCTTCACCAGGCTTATAGCAGAGAGGTATAAACCTGGCACTATCACTCTGAACTGCACTGCTTTCACCAGGCTTATAGCAGAGAGGTATAACCTGGCACTATCACTCTGAACTGCACTGCTATAGCAGAGAGGTAATAACTACCTGGCACATCGCTGAACTAACTGCCTGCTTTCACGGCGCAGGCGTGATGGACTGCAAATCACCTGGCACTATCAGCTTCTGATGCAAGCTGCCACGCTGCAGAACTGGATACAGGTATGCTGATATGTGCTAACTGGATAAGCAGGACTGGTCACTGCTTTCACCAGGCTTACAGCAGAGAGATATAAACCTGGCACTATCACTCTGTGCTGCACTGCTTTCACCAGACTTATAGCAGAGAGGTATAAACCTGGCACTATCACTCTGAAACTGCACTGCTTTCACCAGGCTTATAGCAGAGAGGTATAAACCTGGCACTATCACTCTGAACTGCACTGCTTTCACCAGGCTTACAGCAGAGAGGTATAAACCTGGCACTATCACTCTGAACTGCACTGCTTTCACCAGGCTTATAGCAGAGAGGGTATAAACCTGGCACTGTCACTCTGAACTGCACTGCTTTCACCAGGCTTATAGCAGAGGTATAAACCTGGCACTATCACTCTGAACTGCACTGCTTTCACCAGGCTTATAGCAGGAGGTATAACCTGGCATGACAGGGTACAATCAATTACAGACAACTTAATGTACCTTGTACTATCCTAAAACAGCACGTTAATAATGTTTTGTGAAGGCTTCATGCACAGGACGTTCTGTCAGCTGTATATCTGTTTATTTTTCTTCACTGGAATGCAGAATGCGTTAGCTTCCCTCCGCAAAAAATCTCCCTCGGGCACAGAGCAGTATTTTTTTTAAGCATCAAAATAACCACATCACTTCAGAACGCAAGTGAGGGAAGGAAAAATATGTGGCAGTCAGAACAATGTATCCAAGCGCGGCACACATCCGTGATGTGATGTTCGTTTGTCAAGATCAGGACTTCAGATTACTCAGAGTGAAAACGCCCGCTTTTTTGTTAATGAGTCGCGGGAACCACATGGTTGTACGAAATTCTGAAGAAATGGGGGTCGGGAGGTGTGTGTGTGTGTGGGTGTGGGGGGGGGGGCGGGGGGGGGGGGGTTAAAATTAGCTGCCGTGGCCACTTCTGCTTTCAGGTTGACTAGTGGGCCTCTTATCGTATCATCCAGCGGGTCGCGTACGTACGTTCTTTTCGCTGCCTGGCTGCAGGGAGCAAGAAGCTGCCTGGTTTCTGAGAACCAGTCTTTCATCGTTTCCTACCAGCTGTGATGACATTCATCCTCTCTGTTTTTGTTTGCGTGTTAGGGTGTTTGTTTTGTTTCACACACTGGTTTGAGCCGAGCTGTTTATTATTCATTATCACTTCTCCAACGACGAGAACGTTATTATTATTATTATTTATTTTTGAATTTATTTTTCATTATGTGGTTGTAGTTGTTCATTTTGAAATGTTTTTATGATTATTTTAATTAGCAGTAGTCGTAGCTATTGTCTTGTTATTGTTTTTATTTACTTTTTTGTATTATTTATTTTTGAATTTATTTTGTCATTATGTGGTTGTAGTTCATTTTGAAATGTTTTTAGTATTATTTTAATTAGCAGCAGTAGTTGTAACTATTGTCTTGTTATTGTTTTCTTTTGTTGTATTATTATTAGTAGTACCAGTAGTATTGTTGTTGTCATAATTGCTTTTAGTCCTGTTGTTATTATCGTTTTCGATGTCGCTGTTTTTAATGATTCAAGCACTATTGGAGCATCTGTCTTAGGAGGAGGAATCTGTATATCTGCATTTGTGTCAGTCCTTAAATTACCTGTATCAGACTTTGGATAACTACAAGTTACAGCAGAGGAATGGGAGCTGATTTCTGTTTGGCGTTTGACCCGGCAGGGCGCACAGCTACCCCTGCGTTTAGCCAAGCTACTGTTACATTTCCTCACATGCCCATTTACTGCAAGTCATGACATGATTAATGTTGCTGTTGCTATTACCACTTTAGTACATTGTTGCTAATTTAATACATAACAGTAGATATGTAATAAACACAAGCGGTTACAACACCATTCCGTTGTTTGCTCACAGGTGTGTAAGTATGGTCGGGCGTGCGTCTGTGTTTTTCTCTGAGTTTGGTCTGTGTTGTGCTCGAACAGGTGTGGGTTGTGTTGTCGCAGTTTTGTCTGTGTTGGTATAACAGGTGTGTCTGAGATGGTAGTGCAGTGTAGCAGTTGGAGAGTTTGGTAATGTTTTTCTGTTCAACAAGGTACTTCACCTAAATTGCTTCAGCAGTCAGCTGTGTAAGTGGACAGTGTGTAAAAATGTCAGCTGTGTAAGTCGCTATGCTAAATGGCTAAGTTTGGTTTCATTTGCTGTAACATTGTCTATGTTGCACTGTAGTGGGTTTGTCTGTGCTGTGTTATTACATGTTGGTCTTCATTGCATTATAACAGATTGGTTAGTGCTAACACGGATTTTGTCTGCACTGCAATTGGTTTGCTCCCTGCTGGGTTATAGCAGGTTTGGGTGCACTGTAAGGGGTTTGCTTTGTGCTAGGTTACAGCAAGTTTGCGCTATTCTGGGTCATAGCAAGGTTGTCTGCACTGTAAAAGGTTTGGTCTGTGCTGGGTTATAGCAGGTTCGTCTGTGCTAGGTCATCACAATTGTGTCTGTGCTGGGTCATCATGTTTGTGTTGTGCTGGAGCAGCTTTGCTTTGTGCTGGGCTATCGCTGGTTTTTCCGCACTGCAATGGGTCTGCTGTGCTGTAACTAGTGTGGCGCCCCCTGCAGGTTTGCCGCAGAGATGATGGACGAGGCCGTCCATCATGGCAGAGACCTGCTTAACAGCCGCTCCCTGCAGGCTCTGATCGCCGGCCTGAAGGCCTACAGCACCTGGGAGAACCTGGCCTGCCTGCAGGACTGCCGCGAGTGCACCGGCGGAATGGTGAGTTCTGATTGGCTAACCACACACCAGCAGCTACCTTGGATCGGGCCTACCTCTGTCAGACACTAACGCCAGCCAACCAGCATGCAGTGCTTCTCCAGGACTTATGGCTTATGGAGTAAAGACACATGTCTGTGGGTCCCTCAACTGGGCCTCCTAGCCATGCCATAACGGCCTACGACTTGAGGTTCACTTGAGGGATCTTTGTACTCTTTCATAAACGGTTTTGTTTTGGCCCTTGTTCATACCGAACCTGGCTGACTTTTTCATATTGTATTCTTTAGCAATAGTGCTTCGACATGCCCCTTGTCTAATTTGAATGACGTTTGCATTTCTTATCAATGGAAAGTGAATAGTTTCCACTCATTTCGCCTGGTTGCGTTTGTGGTAATGAGGAGTTTGCCCAGGAGTATCTGTGTATTGTATGGTTTCATGCTGGGCCGTATTATTTGGTCAGTCCGCAACTCTGAAGGTTCGTATCTGTGAGGTTCCTACCACACTGCACCCATTAATTACCAGAGCGCTCCTCAGCCGGATGATGGGAGAGCGATAATCAAGGAGACTGACAAAAAAGAGAGGAAGCAAGAAAGAAAAGCAGAGAGACTGCGGTAGAACTCAGCCGCACTTGTTATACTGGCTGTGGTTACGGTATGACTGGGCTGCTCCTCACAGCTGTTTCACTGCACAGTACATGAACACGCTGCACTGTACGTGTTTGCAGGATATGCAGCGACATGACAAACAACCCCCCCCCCCCCAACAAAAAAAAAATGTCAGAGCAGCCGTCTTGCTAAACAAACACCAGCCTTTCTATTCCACTTTAGTTAATCAGGTGATGGAAAAACCAGATCGATCTGTGTTAGCAGGTAACGCTGTTTCCCACAGCGAAATAGGGAAAACCGGCTTACGTAGTATGCCACATTTAATCTTTCTGCAGTCATGTGATGTAAAAAAGCTGGTAACCATGGACACAGACTGCATTGATAATGAAACTGCGTATGTTTGAAACAGGTAAGTATTCAGCTCACAGAATAACTTGAGGGAAATGATGGTATTAATATGAGGGAAATTGACGATAAGTCCACAGCTGTTTGAGTCATAGCTGGGGTGTGGGGCTTCAGCACCTGTGGGTGTGGGCCTCGGCGTCCGTGGGTTTGACCGCAGTTCTGGCCAGCTGCAGTGTCTGCTGGGACAAAAGCGTAGCACAGCGGTTAGGGGGCAAGTTGAATTCCCAGCAAGGGAGCTGCCATTTTACCCTTGGAAAGGAAAGTGCTTAACCAGAACTCTTCAGTAAATACCTACCTGTAAAACTGGATAGTGTGTAGGAACGAAAACTGTGTAAGTTGTTTCGTAGAAGAATATTTAAAGGCCTCAATGTAACACCAACATGGGGAATGCAGCAGTGTGCATAGCTTCAACTCCACCCCCGAAATTTAGGGAGATACCAACTGCTGTCGTGCTGGTTCGTCTCTGAGGACAACGGTCTGTCGTTTAATCACCTGCATTACCATGGTAACCACCTCGTTTGTGTATTTGAATGTCGTTGTGAGGATTCGTTTAAGGTAGACTTGCATTTCCAAAATGGCGTTTGTGATAGTCTCCTCCTTGAATATCCGAACACAAGCTCCCGCCTTGATATAAAAGATAAAAGATATTGCATAACACTTTTAGGCCAGTCTCTGAATATTGCGGAAGACATGCAGGAAAACCCCTCTGTGTCCTTGTGACTCTGAAGGGGAATAGAATGAAAATGATCTCATTTTAAACTGTTTGCTAATGTTTTCGTAAGTGCTTTCCAATTTTTCCAGTTAAAAGCATGTTGTTGTCCACTCTCATATCTAGCCACCTATCATACGCCATTTGTCAGATTTTTAGCAAAACTTAGAAAATTAAGTTTGAAAATGTTATCTCAGATTCAGCATCTAATGACAGCTTATATCGCTACGGTTATTTCGTTAGGCACGCAGCCAGCTGGCTGGTTAGCTTCGTTGATAATCATCTCAATTTCGTGGCACGCTTGTGTCCAAGGTAGATTGGACCAGGCGGTTCGGTACATGCCACCCTCAATGGATTTTGACTAATGACTAATTCCTTAATAACATAACGGACTGTGTCACATGATTATTTAATGCGACATTCACATTTTTCCAGTCTCTTTTTTTTTTTTTTCTCGTAGCTTATAGGAAAAAGGTATAAAAAAAATAGCTTTTTGATTGAATTGAGTGATTGATTAATTGGTTGATTTTGAACATGGCCTGGAATACAGCAACATTACGTAGCAACGGATACCCCTGTGCCACACCCTTCATCTGTGTGCTGTCCTATTTCTGCTGTCACTCTGTTTTTATGTATAAATACTCATTAATAGGAATGAATACTTTCTTTTTTGTTATCAAAGGTATACAACAAATTCAAACTGCTTACATCCCTATGTAACCTGACGCTACTCAATTTGTACGCTTCTCAACAGCCCCCCCTAATTGCTCCATTCAAGTTTTTTTATCTCTGTTGTTTATTTACTTCTGTTTTTTAAATTCCTTTTTTCTCTTTCTGAACATCAGTCAGCCCTTCTGTATGTCGTTGAAACCCTGTTTAGCTACATTTCTAATTATTCTCGTTATGTACATGTGCGTTTGCATCTATCTGCTTGTTTTCTGTTGGTCTGTCTGCGTCTACCTGTCTGTCCATGTGTCTGTTTTTTGTCAGTCTGTCTGTCCATCTGTCAAGACTATCTACTCAATGCAAGTCAAGGTGGTTCGGGGGGAGGTTAGAGTGACATTCTGGGTTTGGTATTAGGTATAAGGGATCTGGGAAGGGGTCCAGACCGCTTCCCTGAACATGTGTTGGAAATAAAATTTCAATTAAAAAAATACATATTTTGTTCAGGCCGATAGAATACATCACCTAACATGGTGGTGGAAGGTACTTGTGGACAAACTATTTCTTGTACATTGTCACAAAACCTTTGTTTTACAAAGCATTGTAGATAACAGAAAGCTGTATTTTATTATTTTGTTGACAAATTTTGAAAGAATCTGTCATAATGTTTTTTTTTTTTTAGTTAGTCAATAGTCAAAATAAATGAGCAAAAATGCAAAAAAAATAAATACAATTTAATGTGTACATGTCTTTAAATGTATCACCTAGCAATGGATGTGTATGTCTGTCGTCATGGACAGAAATATTTTTATGTCATCATTCATGTGAATGTAGCATGAGGCAAGATATAATATACTATATATAATATATTATATATATTATTAATATATAATGGCTCTATATTGTGTTTTTGTGTTGTTTTCTAATTGATGTTTTGTGTGTATATTGTGTTGTAATTAAGAATTTGTTGTGTTATGAAAATTTTGTCTCATTCTTGTTTTATGTTTTGTGCCTTAATTGTGTTATTAGTGATGTTTTGTGTCTTATTTGTGTTACTAGTGATGTTTTGTGTTTTATTAGTGTTGATAGTAATGTTTTGTGTGCTTCTTGTGTCATTATTACTGTGCTGTTTGTTTCATGCTTCTCTTCAGGGCTTCATGATGGAGAACCGTATCCCAGCCCTGAAATGCGACTCGGACGTCTTTGTGACCTTCGAGGGAGACAACGTCGTCATGCTGCAGGTGAAGTTTCCAAGGGCCGTCAGAAGGGGAAAACAAGCCATGACTGGATACTTCAGGATGGACCCAGCGTGCGCTAGCTTTGCAAACAATGCCAAAGCACACAGGCACAGACTCCATGATTCATACTGTCTTGGTCATGAGCTTAATTTTTGTCTATGGGGGAAGATGCCCTCTGCGTAAGACGTCGTATTTCTAATTAGCGTCTTATTAAATGATGTCGAACAAGAACACGCTGTTTTCGGGGCCCGATGTTGGATGTTCCTCGCTGAACGCGAGACGGATTAACCTCCCTTAGTCATGCACCACATCTGCTTTTCACCACTGTACAAATATTCCGGGAGGGCAGCGTTCTTGGGAAAAGTAGGACGTATTCTCACAGACCGGGGCTCGCAGTCTAATAGAGCGATTGTGGAAACAAGACAGAACCCTTTTCATTTCTGTGGGCTAAACCTCCAATCTGTTTCTAATCATACCAATTGAATTTTGCAATAATATGTCCATAATCAAGGCTATTGTTTGGCGTAATTAGATAACTGTCAAATCTTAATTGGACGAATGGACGGTCTGGTTTTTTGACCTCCCGGTTCAAGGCCGAGACACAGTGGAGCGTTTGAAGGGATTTTCACACGTAACAGTCTGAAGGACCCGAGGCTAAAGCCATCTTTTGAGGGAACAAAAGAGGCCTCAGTACTGCTTTGAAAGGAGGGGTTCTTTTTATGTTGGTGTCTTTGAAAAAAAAAAAAAAAAACCGTTACGGTTCGAGTCAGCGCTACTGATTCACAGGGCCACTGGGGTTTTCTTCTGGAATTAGATTATTTTGTAAAGTAAGAAAATAGTAAAAAAAAAATAAATAAATAAAAAATACATCCATGCAAATACGGGGAAAATACCTAAATGAAAAAGCAAACGTTTTTGCCTTCAGATGAACTGTACCTCAGGATGGGGATTACGAAGAGATTAGTTCACCGGCAATGTGGTGCGAGAATATGTCTCAAATTCCTGCACAGAAAGCATAGTTCATCTGAGTTTCCTTAATTTTGGAGGAACAAAATAAAATGGGGCATAACTGAAAAATCTGGTTTCTAAATTCCCCACCATGTACAAGTCATTGATGCAGCTTTTTTTTTTGCTTATATTGAGTTCGCAAAAATCTGTTTTGGAATGGTTTAGGCAGAAAATCAAATTTAAGATGGCACTGCCTTCTTTTTCCCCGGGAAAAAATAAATAAAAATAAATTTATGATGCGGATGAAAAAAAATGTAGACAAATAAGTTGCTTGATCAGCGAAAGGGAAAATCTGGAATTTGTTGGCACAACGCAACAAAAACATCCACACGGCACAGCGTAAACAGTGTGCACAGAATGCATTGCGCACGGGGCTGTTAAGAAAATAGTTTTTTATTTTTTCGCCTCTACTCAAATGCTGTTATTGAATGAAGTCACACTTGAGGACTTGAGTCACACTCGTCCGCTCAAGGGTTCACCCAGGGACACCAAGCATCTGGTGTTTAGCTGACCAATCAAAGGCAGTGAAATAAGATGGGCCGTCCCGCCCCTAATCAACACCAATTACATTGCCGATAAACTTGATTTATAAGTTGGCTTGGGACGGGAGCAGAGATGGGTGGGATCGTGGGAGTGTCCAAAGTTTTGGGGTCAGCTTGAAACAGTTTGCGTGTGGGAGCAATCTGTCCATCGCCTAGCAAAGAGTACATCACCTCTATCATGAGAAAGGCTAATACCCAAGTAAAAATAAAATGAGCCTGACCCACGGCAATCTGATCTGTGTGTTTGAAACCAATTGGAAGGACCCCAGTTTCGCCATGTGTTAACTCAGTTACCGGCAATCTTGTCAGAAGGGTCCTGTGCTCTCCCAAATTGCACACGGTAGCCCGCGGTAAGAGGGTCACCATATCCCTTTCAAACCACCATGTCTGCAGGTGTCACCAGATTTAATTTTCTCTTTAGACTGATGTGCTTAAATCAAATCTGCAGCTGGATGTAAGAATGGTGTCTACAGAAGCATAGCCCTGTCTTTTCCATAACAAGTGTGAAAAACATATTGTATTAATGATGGACTGGATTGACCTGCAATACTAAACTGTTTCTGGTTTCAGGTTATAACGAGGTATGAAGGACTGGTTTCTGGTCTCAGGTCGTAGTCAGCTGTGATGGCCTTCTTTCTGATTTAAGGTTGTGGTTTAGTGTAATGACCTGGTTTCTGGTTCAGGTTGTGGTTTAATGTAATGACCAGGTTTCTGGTTCAGGTTGTGGTTTAATGTAATGACCAGGTTGCTGGTTCGGATTGTGGTTTAATGTAATGACCTGGTTGCTGGTTTGGATTGTGGTTTAATGTAATGACCTGGTTTCTAGTCTCAGGTTGTGGTTTAATGTAATGACCTGGTTTCTGGTTCACGTTGTGGTTTAATGAAATGGCATGGTTTCTGGTCTCAGGTTGTGGTTTAGTGTAATGATCTGGTTTCTGGTTCAGGTTGTGGTTTAATGTAATGACCTGGTTTCTGGTTCAGGTTGTGGTTTAATGTAATGACCTGGTTGCTGGTTCAGGTTGTAGTTTAATGTAATGACCTGGTTGCTGGTTCAGGTTGTGGTTTAATGTAATGACCAGGTTGCTGGTTCAGGTCATGGTTTAATGTAATGACCAGGTTTCTGGTTCAGGTCATGGTTTAATGTAATGACCATGGTTTCAGGTTGTGGTTTTGATGTAATGACCTGGTTTCTGGTCTCAAGTTGTGGTTTAATGTAATGACCTGGTTTCTGGTCTCAGGTTGGGGTTTAATGTAATGGTCTGGTTTCTGGTCTCAGGGTGTGGTTTAATGTAATGACCAGGTTGCTGGTTCAGGTTGTGGTTTAATGTAATGGCATGGTTTGTGGTCTCAGGTTGTGGTTTAGTGTAATGATCTGGTTTCTGGTTCAGGTTGTGGTTTAATGTAATGACCTGGTTTCTGGCTCACGTTGTGGTTTAATGTAATGGCATGGTTTGTGGTCTCAGGTTGTGGTTTAGTGTAATGATCTGGTTTCTGGTTTCAGGTTGTGGTTTAATGTAATGACCTGGTTCCTGGTCTCAGGTTGTGGTTTAATGTAATGACCAGGTTGCTGGTCTCAGGTTGTGGTTTAATGTAATGACCAGGTTTCTGGTCTCAGGTTGTGGTTTAATGTAATGACCTGGTTTCTGGTCTCAGGTTGTGGTTTAATGTAATCGTGTGGTTTCTGGTCTCAGGTCGTGGTTTAATGTAATGACCAGGTTGCTGGTTCAGGTTGTGGTTTAATGTAATGGCATGGTTTCTGGTCTCAGGTTGTGGTTTAGTGTAATGATCTGGTTTCAGGTTGTGGTTTAATGTAATGACCTGGTTTCTGGTTCAGGTCGTGGTTTAATGTAATGACCTGGTTCCTGGTCTCAGGTTGTGGTTTAATGTAATGACCTGGTTTCTGGTTCAGGTTGTGGTTTAATGTAATGACCTGGTTTCTAGTCTCAGGTTGTGGTTTAATGTAATGACCTGGTTTCTGGTTCAGGTTGTGGTTTAATGTAATGACCTGGTTGCTGGTTTGGGTTGTGGTTTAATGTAATGACCAGGTTTCTGGTTTCAGGTTGTGGTGAGGGAGCTGATGACCCAGTACACTAAGCAGTTCGAGAGCAGCGCCATGTTCGGCCTCCTGAAGACATGGACAAGCTCAGCCTCCGACAGCCTGAGAACCAGGTCAGAACTACGGCACAGGGGCAGCGGACCACCCTACATTAATACTTCATTATCATAATGCTATTTTCCCTTACAAATTCAGTCACAGCCCAATTTCAGCCACACTGACCAAACTGTCACCTCAAAATTGTTATTCAGTGCCCAGGTATTTCTTTATCTTCATTATGCATGTTCGAGATAATGGATTCTTCTGGATATGTTTTTGCTGCATTGTTGGCTGATTTAGATGTCAAAGACAAGTCTGCACATTGTGCAGCACTAAAAATTGCTTCTGTTCTCAATAAATCAAGATTCTAATATCCGCCTTCTATTCCCAGATTTTTCCAAGTGAATTACGCTACTAAAAATGGTAACAGTTTATCATGTGACCTGTCCGTCCATGGCAGTTTCCTAGGTTTCAGCACGGATAAGGTTGGGAACTTGGCCTTCCTACTGAAAGCAGTGAGCTACAGGGAAAGAGTCCTCCAGCGCAGTCTGGCAGCTAGGCTTTACACGAAGGTAAGAGTTGTCCCCTTAAATCTGCCCTAGATAGTGTACACAAAGGTAAGAGTTGTCCATTTAAGTCTGCCCTTGATAGTGTACAGGAAGGTAAGAGCTGTCCCCTTAAATCTGCCCTAGATAGTGTACACAAAGGTAAGAGTTGTCCATTTAAATCTGCCCTAGGTAGTGTTCATGTAGGTAAGAGCTGTCCCCTTCAAAGTGGCCTAAATAGTGTACATGTAGGTAAGAGCTGTCCCCTTCAAGGTGGCCTAAATAGTATACATGAATTGTTTCACTGCTGAACAAATTATGGACTAAGGCCATCATTTAAAAAAATACAAATAATAAAATATATATAAAAAAAATATATAAGTATGGTGTGCAGGTGTTCTCCAATCTAACACATTCATATCATATAACTAAATATTATATGTGATTCTACTGCAATTTTTTATGTCATAGTACATTTTTAAATGTCATACCCAGATTATGTATTTCGTGCAAACGACAAGAAGATGATGGAAAAGATAAGGACAGCTGCATCTAACCTCATCACTTTCATCATGCCAGTTCTTTCAACCATTGCTTTGGTCGTGATCTGAGAGTTCCTTATTAGCGTTACTGATTAAACTGTGGTTTATCAACTTCTGTAAATGAGACAAACAGACAGATGAACACATAGGGAGGGGATGTGTGTTTTTGAAAAACAGATGGCATTTAGCAAGTTCCTGACAACAAGTACAACTAGCACTTGTCTGCATATCATGCAACCTTTTTTTTTTTTTTGAGTGACTGCACGTTAGCTGAGTTGTAGCATTGTGTAGCATCAAGGGTGGCTACATGTTAGCTGAGTATCTTGTAGCGTTAGAAGTTATAGCTTAGTATCATCAGCTGCATCTTACCCGTGCATCATGTAGCATTGTGGATGTTTACACTTCGGCCAAGTATCATGCAGACCTCCCTTATTGGCACCTGCTTATCAGCTAGTATCATTTAGCCAAGTGCTGGCGGCTAATGGATTATCATTTAGACTAAAGCCCAACTGCATGTTAGCAAAGTCTAATGTAGTCTTAAGGATGACAGCCTGTTAGCAAAGTGTCACATGACATTATGGGTTACTACTTGTTAGCAGGGTGTCATATAGCCTTATGAGTTATGGCATGTTAGCAGGTTATCAAATAGCCTTACGAGTGACAGTATGTTAACATGTTATTGTGTAGACTTATGGATGACTGCGTGTCAGCAGGTTCTCATAGTGCCTTATGGGTGACTACCTGTTAGCAGAGCAGCGTGTAACCTCATTGGTGACATGTTAGCAGGCTATCATATGGCCTTATTGGTGACTGCACATTAGCAGAGCATGGAACAGCTAGTATGATGTAACATCCAGGCATTTCTGTCGGGTGGGAGCTGTTTTCCTCTGGCAGAAGTCACATCCTCCACCGTAGGATTGAAGCATCCATTGTTGGCTGCTCCCATGGCGAGAGCTCCCGGAGCGGTCGCCACAGGAAAGTTGCTTCCTCATCATCAGCTTTGCCCGCACGGCCATGACTCACTTCCTCTTTTGAAATCATCATTGCTTCAGAAATCAATTTAAAACACGATCACAGTGCGGCCGTCCTCCAAACTGCTTTAAAAGTAACGCCGGAAGAAGAGCTGGAGAAAGTATTATTTTTTTAAATTAACAAAGATAATAAGTGCAGGCTATGCAATAGGTAATGTACTTTTTGTTTTTTAACCTCCCAGGTGCGAGCTGACTAATGCTTCAGTTTTACGATGATGTGTAGGCCAGGGCCAGGCAAGGCACAGATGCATGCTAATTAATCATTAACATACAGATGCATTCAAAAAAGCTGCACAGTATTTTTGCTTTCACAGTTGTTTGAAGCAGAAAATTAACAGGTAGGAAGTCAGTCATTTCTCAAAAGTGTTGTGAGGTGGCTCTTTTGCTACATTCATATTTTTGTAACATGCCCAAATGAATATTAAACTTTAGCACAAACTCTTCCTGTGGATTATGGTTACTGTTTAAAAGCTTCACTGAGAAAATTTTCCAGATAGTTGGAAAATGTCTGTGGCTATGAACCAAGTTGAATCAGAAGAACCCCGTGGCGTCCTGTTTTAGCTTTTGTCTTATGCTGATGAGGTAATTTGCTTTCGGTATTCCTATGTGCGGTCATATCGAGAATACTATTCTGTGAGGCGCTCTTCACAGTGTCAGAGTGATATTCCACCCTAACTTCATTCGCTTATAATTTTTGAATACTATTGTGTTTTTTCACAGGATTTATTGATTCATTCATGTTTGGAGCACACTTGTTCACCCCATACCTCTCTAGACCTTATGTAAGAAAAAAATAACATCTTGGAACTTCAGGGAAATAGGATGAAACAAAACCTAAACTGACTTTCATCAAGCAAAAATACTTTTCATGCTAATGTCTTAACATAATTTTAGACCGAATGATGTACTTTTTGAATATCCTGTTTGCTAGGGAATGTCAGACCAACTCACTGAAATGGAATCAACAAAAAAATGTCCCTGTAATTCTCATTTAATCTGTATGGCTAATTGGATCTTGACCTTCAGGTCAAAGCGTTTTGTAAAATGGTCGCCCAGAAAAGTGCCTAATCATTATTTGATCATCATAATCATTTCCGGGTCAAACTTAACGCAACAAGCACATAGCAGAACCTTGGCCTTTACAATCCTGACTCGTGAATGAATCGTGAGTCAAATCGCTGTTATCTTTCACAGAGCCTTAACCGGAAAGATTTCACTGACTACCAGCTGAAGACATTCTATATCATCATTTACAATAAAAGGTTCAGTGGTAGAAGAGTTCACTATCGAGTCAAAGTCTGAGCTCAGGTATGGGCAAGAAAACGTACCATGCAATCAAGACACACCTGCAAGAAGCTCACCTGGATGGTGGATGGACATATTCCCAGCCATACCGGTGGCCTTGCAGACTGGAGGACCTTCAACTCAGCATTGTTGTTTACCCATTACAGTACAGAGCGCATCTATGAAAATAATACCCAACGATGCACCACACTCAGTACTATGCATAACAAACACTTCCTGCAGGGGGCACCAGAGGTTCTCTCAGGGGTCCTGAATGGATCAGCACTCTGTCATTGATTATGAAAATATTATTGTGGGAATTTAACTGCCAGTATACTCTGCACCGTTGGGTAAAAGTGAATACCGCTGCTCTGTTTGAACAGATTGTCACCTTTACTCAAAGTTGCTAATGTTTTTTCAGAATTTATGCTACAAGTTTCACCAGAAGTCGAAATCTCGTTGCCCTGGAAGATTAAAGCGGTTCCCTTAAAACTGTGGTAATCGGGCCAAATTGGCAATTGAGATTTGTACACTATGTGACCTAAGTACAAATATGAACCACAGTCACATGTACATGAGGCCCAAAGCCGATTGGCTGCACCAGTAATTAATCAGAATTACAAAAGCTCCCAGCAAAGAGCTCCTAAATCTGGCTAAATCTTCCAGACTCCAAGGCAATATAATCAAAGAAATAATGGCTAAACCACAAAAACTAACGTTCTACCTATCGTATAATTGAATTTCTGAGTTTCAGTTTTAGGAAATCCACGCTAGATCTATAAAAGTTCTGGGTAATCTAGGGTAATCCAAGGCCCTTGCAGTAGGGGTCCCTTTCATGCATGCCACTGAGGTTATAACCAGGATCCTCCACTCTTCTCCGCAGGTGGAGAAGAACAAGAATGAGTTTTTCGGGGCCTGGAACTCCTGTCTGCATCACGTGACCAGTTTAGCCCTGGCACACATACACAGAGGTGAGAAAACAACTGCAAGTGCCAAGTCTGGCACCCCACACACTCACAGTCTGATAGCGCTTCTGCTCTGTGTTTATGCATTGCTGCTTTGGCATAGGTGACCTGCAATGATTGGAGCCTTCAGATTTCTGATGGTGAATTTGATTGGCTGGGGTTGCTATGACCTTTACACTCTCACCTCTCCCCTGGCTCATACTTCCAGGTTCCCACTGAGCAGAAATAATGTTGCCGTGACTCACCGCCTCTTTTGAAGTCATCATCGTTTCAGAAAGCAATTTAAACACGGTCACAGCGCGGCCGTTTTAAAGCAGACTTGCTTTAAAAGTAATGGCAAAGGAAGAGCAGGAGAAAGGATAAAAAAAAGATAATAAGCGCAAGCAGGTAAACGTACAACAGGTAATGCAATGTGCTAAGTAGAAAAGTTAGCTTGCCTGCCAAATTGTTTTTTTAAACTTCCCAAGTGCAAGGTTAGTAATGCTTCAATTGTATGACGATATATAGGCCAGGGCCAGGCAAGGCACCAATGCAAATCCGCATGATAATTAGCATATCATTAACATACAGATGCATTACTCAAAAAAAGTTGCACAATATGTTTGCTTTTACAGTTGTGCGAAGCAGAAGATTTACGGTTAGGATGTAAGTTATCCCTCAAAATTGTTATGTGGTGGCTGTTTTGCTACATTCATATTTTAGTAAAATGTCCAAATGAATGAACTGCAGAAATACCATTAGCATATCATAGCAACTTTGAGCTTTGCTAATATGAAGATTTCAAAATATTTTTAAAAGTCACTTTCATCAAATCTACTCTTATATATCTAGTGTGCTGCTCACTATGGAAGCTGTTGTTGTAGAATTGTCCATACAGACGACCAGAGGTTGCTTATATTACGGCTATTTTCCCTTTATTTTCTGTTGAGAAACAAGTGAAATGTTTGATGGGAAATGATTTGTCCGATACATAAACCAGACAATCCAATGGACGTTCTGTTTCTGTATCTCTGGAGAAATGAAGAGTGTTACTGACTCATGTTTTTTACCCACACTCCAGTTGTGACAAATCACAATGTCATGTAGGTGGAGCTGCAACAAGAGGTGGTGATTCAACTCAACCAGTGGCTAAAGCTTTCATTCTCAGATGCCCCTGGGAGACGTGTAGACGAGTGTAACTGTGATGTGAGAGTGTAACACAGTCCTGGGTTCCACAGAGGGGACTAAAAAATAAACATACTTTTCGTTAGGCTGGAGTTAAATGGCTGTTAACAGGCTAATCCGCTCAATGTTTTCTATGTATCTAATGCCAAAAACCTGGCTTCTTTTGCATAATTCACCTCATTCGAACCCCCCACGCAAACACACCACTCATTAGACATACCAGACATAATAGCCTCTCTCGAAGTCACACGTCTCCCTCATTATGTATTTTGGTGCGAAAGCAGCTGCCAGGACTTTGGCGTAATTTGCCTGTCGAGGGCAGAATTTGAATGGGGCGGATTTGAATGAAGTCACACGTTCGTGAGGTTTGAGGTTGTGGGACATGAAGTCCTCAGGCACACCCCAGGGTGGTTTTCAGGACCCCTCTGCCCAGAAACACCACCCCACATCCTCCACTTTCACCTCCCCTTTCACATTCTCTCTTTCACTTCCCTCCCTTCACCACTCAACATATGGCCAGTCAATCCAAAATTTTACTGTCAACGATCAGTTTCTGTATTAACATGCTAATCGGTTTTGACTAATGGATCCGAGTAACATTCTTATGCTGAGGCTATGATATGCAATGGTTTTGTTTATGTTGCTTATGTTTATGAGTTTCTTTTTTTGGCTCAGGATTTGTATTTTAGTTCTGGCTAATAGTACCTCACCTGTTAGTGCAGTGTTAGACCCACATATGTATCTGGTGTGCTAGGATTGCGGTTAGCCTTGTCTTGCACTACCACCCGTTAGTCAGTTCTCCGTCATTGTTACCCTGGATAACATAGCATCCGCTAAGTGACTATACTGTAAAGAAGTCAATCGTAAGGCCAAACCTGTTCCTGGGAAAGCTGCAGTTTGTTGCTGGTTTTTGTTGTTACTCAATTAATTAATTACAACAGTTAATTGGACAATTAACTCACCTTCCTTGGCTTCTTGGGTTTTAATTGGTTGCTGGTTTTAAGATGAGAAAAAAAAACAGCCACATCCAGGACCAGGGGTTGGCTGACATGGTTTGAATGTGTGATATCCTTTCTGTAACTTTTGTAAATGGAATGTGTTGAATCGCATATCGGGTTTTAAATTTTTGTTCTCAAGGCCGGTGTCATTTTTGCTTTTCTCAGTGGTTTGTGTCTGTATGAGGGCCTTGGACAAAAATCGCACAGCGCTGCACATCAATGTGGGGGGGGGGGGGGGGGAACTCCAGACAAAACAAGATATTTTCCATAAACTTGATTCGCCTCATCTGAACATAAGAAATCGAGCAGTTGACAGATGACGAAAAACCCCGAACACAGACTCTAACTTTGAGCTGCACAAGTCAGGTTAGCAAACAGCAAAAAGCTTACAAAAAGGAGAGCTCTGTCGCTACAGAGATATTTCAGTTCACTGCGAACCTCTCCTCCTCTTGTTTATTTATGAGACGAAGATAACCTTTCCTATCTGTCATCTGCCTCCCACACAGTCAACCCCAGCCTTTAAAAAAAACTCACCAACAACTTTAGCAGCGGGATCCAAACATCTTTGTCAAAGCAGAGGAGTTAGAAATACGAAACTCTCCATCCCGCCCCCCCCTCCCCAACCCCTGGTGTTGGCAAGGGTGCCAAAGTCCCAGCAAAATTTTTTTTTGCCTTGTTTTGTTTTCGTTTAAATTTTTCATCACCTATAGTCACATTTATCAGGCCTTGTTTGGTTGGCCTTGATGTGCGATCGAGGGACAGCGTTTTATTTTTAAACCCTCTAAAGCTTGCACGTTCACCCTGCCGCTGTGGAACATCACACCGCCTCATTTAGATATTCATGTTCCGACCCGAGTGGGAGGCGAACATTTTAAAGGGTTTATTAGTTATTTTACATTAAAGCTGAGCTGTTTTGTTTAGGTATTCAAAGTAGCTGGCGCTAAGAAAAAAAATGACAGACAGCGGCCATTATCATAAAGTGTGTTTCCTCTCTCCTTCTTGTCATTAAGTGAATAATCGAGTAAATGTTTACCCCCAAACATCTTTGCTTCCAAATAAATTTGAAATAATTTTGTTAAGTTGAGCTATGGACTATCATAGGAGCCACTGTCGAAACCTTGGGCCTACCTCAGAATGGTCAACCATTCAAAGTAAAATTCAGCCGCCACGCCGTTCAATTAAGCGGAATAATTTGAAGTAAAATAATGTTCAGCTTCTTTTTTCCTGTCAGAAACTGGTTTCATGCGAAAGGGATCTTCAGCTAAGAAAATCAGCATAAATAAGTAGTTTGTTTTCCATGGGTTACTTATAAGTTGATTAAAGATACGTCAAAATGCTACATGTATTTCAGATGTGGGTCAGAAACTGCGTGCTTTACGATTTGAGATTGTTCAGTGCACGAGTGGCATTTTGAGTGAGAGTGTACGTTTATGAAAGTATTAATATAAAGTAATCTGTGTTTCAATCGATTTGTTTGTTCGATGCATTCTGTCTTGTCAAACCTTTTAAGTGCATTCCTCACATTCATTTAATGTACTTTTTGGTCCATTTTAGATTGTGGTATTTAGGAAATGTCTGGGTTTTTTTTTTTCCAGAAATAACTATTTAGAGATTGACTTTAGCTTCCAGATTGTAAGCTTTTAAGCAGCAGTGAGAAGCAGAGACATTCAACATTAGTGATGCGCCCCTTCTCTCTATCTCTCTTTCTCTCTCTCTCTCTGTCTGTCTGTGTGTGTGTGTGTGTTTTTCCCCTCCTGCAGTTACACTGGAACAGTTTGCTCTGGCAGTACAAGCTTGCCAAGTCTCAGCCGACCAGACTCTGCTAACAAAGGTAGGTGAGAAAGAAGTTTTCCACTGCTCACTATAGCGCCGCAAACCGTAGCTACCACGTGTGTAGATAAATCGGTCTAAAAAGCCGCTGCCCTAGTGTGTGTGTGTGTGTGTGTGTGTGTGTGTGTGTGTGTGGGTGCCTGTGTGTGTGTGTGAAAGTGGTGGGGTGGGTAGGACAGTCAGACCCCCACCCCCCCCAAACCTAAATTTGTTTTTTTTTTTTTTTTTTTTTTACAATATATGCAGTCAGCCATAAGCTGCAAATTCAAAACCAGAGAAAGAGCTTGAATTGAAATAATTCAAAGCAGATGACTGAAAGACAAGCATGTCCCACCATTGCTACGCAGAAGTAGTATACCTGTGACTCTCTCTCTTTCTCTCTCTCCCTCTCTCTCCCTCCCTTCCTCCCTCTCTCTCCCTCTCTCTCTCTGTCATGCCATGCTATTAACCTACCCAATGACATCATGTCTGTGTGTCTAAGTGAGTGAAGGGCCAGTGGAGCGCCCCCGCCCACCCCCCCCACCCCCCCCAAAACCCAACCCAAGGCCGTGACACCAAAACCACACTCCGTTATCAGAAAAAAAAAAAACAAAAAAGCAGAATTCCAGCCTGTTGATTCCAGCTGACTGAAGCCCTCATCTCTCACTCTCGCTTTTGCGTAACTCCATGCCGCAAATCGCTCGTTGTCGTAGCCGCACCCTGCTTCTCTGACACCATTTACCCCCAGCTCAGCATCCTGTTGTGGTTAGCTTTTGTCAGGAGATGGATAGACAGAGCCGTATCAACTCTCATTTTTTTGTTCCTACTGTTTTCAGACAGCTGAATTTAAAAAAAAGATGTTTTGAGGGAAGAACAGTTCAATTCGTGAGTCAGTAGTTTTATTGTATTTGGTGTTAGTGTGAATGCAGTTTTGGGAATACTCCTTAAGACTGGATTTAAATACTGTGAGGGTCTCTGTCCACTGCTTACTACGCGTCCTGACAAGCTGTTTTACACAATGACAGCTATAGGCCTCACTTTCTTAAACATTTAGCACGTGCAAAACAGTTTTGCTGGCACATAAAGACTAAGAGAGCATGTGATTGGTTGAGGTAGTTTGTTTGCTCCAATCACAAATCGTGTCAATGGCATGTACAGAAATTTTAGTATGTACTAAAGGCTTTTATGAATCTGGACTTTTCTTTGTGATGTCAGTGGGGAAATAACCCTTTTCATTTACCATGACTATCTGCTATCTTTTCTTCCTCATTCAGTTGAGAGAACTTGTGGTGGACCTCAGTCTGAAAAACCATTTGTAGGTCACTTTTGACTAACTTTTCATCTAAAAACCCTATTGATATCCCCTCTTAGTGTCCTTTTTCCTGACCTTGAATCAATATGAATATTAACCATGTACAAATATTACCAGAATATACCAAAAATAATTTGCACATTTGTTTATGTCATTACCCACTTTTAGAAGTTCAGTAACTTAAGTGAAACACTCTTATCTCCGGTCGCGACCGAGCCACGGTAGCGCCGTGTCCGTGAAACGAGACCGGCCAGGTCATGTGATTTCCCCCCGTCATGTGAGGGAGAAAGAGAGAGTTACGGTCATGTTCGCACCTGGCCCGACGACACAGCTGAAGCCACTGGGCCGGAAAGCTGTTGAGCTGAAAAACCGCGATTCATTCGCAAGCTGTCGGCTTCGGCACGAGGGTGAGAGGGCGGGGTCCTGTCACTGAGTGCCACCCGTTGACGGGTACGAGCAAGACAAATGTCCAGTCAGGTGTACATTGTAGGAGGTCCACTTTGAACGTTTGCATTTACCTGTGTAGAAAATGCTTCTACATGATATTTTACATTAATTTACATACCTGGTTGTTTTTTTTTTCCAAGAAATGCAGTAAAACTTGTGCCTATTTTTATACATCCGTGCATGCAGCTAAAGCTTCATACAGGCACATCAAAGCTGCCAACAACCAAATATGTATGTTAAACAAATATTTCTTCCCATCATTTTTTCATAGTTAAGTATATAGTCACTTTTACATGGCTTTAAGAAATCTGTTTTTAATCTGGATACTGTTATATTTATATTCCTCCATTTTGTACTAATTGGTATTTTGGTTATTGTGTTTTGACCTACTGCAGATGGAGATTAGCTGTAGCTATTATTAGAGTGATGCATTGTGTTTCACTTTGTGAAACTTTTGTCAGAAATTACCTATGAAATGAATAATGCAACGGGAACCACCGCAGAACCCCCCTCAGGATTTAAACCTGCAACCTCCGATCCAGAACACTCACAGGGACTCCACCGTGTCACATCATGAGACTGTCACGGGGTGTCATTGCTGGTGTGCCGTGATCTGTCACATGATATCGTGACCAGAGAAGAGACACCTCAGCCTTGAGCTCACGCAATCATATTCTAAGAGATATTTTTAAAAAAATGCACTGACACCTGTATTCACTCAACCGGAGGCGTCCCTCTCTTTCACTTTGAATCCACTTGAGTCTTTCGTTTTCACTCTATCAGTTGCAACTATATATTTTTTTTCCCTCCAGATTCAGCATGGCAAGTTTAGCAATCAACAAAATTAACAAAGTGACATGCAGACATAAATGCAAGTTTAAATTCAGGTCAAAGGGCAATTGAATTAATGGCATTAGACAATGAGTCCCAAAGCCGAAGGCTGGTCTTGTTTTAGGATAAACAGTTTTTCTGATCGAGATATTTTAGTGATGAGCTACGGCAGTTTGACCTTTGCGCTACGTTATATTACACTATCATGATCGATTGCTTCCTTCAAAGAGAAAATCTGCACTGCAGTTTCCCGTTCAGTTTAGTGAAATTTCCCATAATGCTTTCTTCTCCCTCTGCTGCCTGTGCCAACAGAAAAGCCAGGCAATGCATCCTGGTAAACCTCTCATGCTGCCTTCCAAAGTCGCATGTTTTGATTTTAAAATGTCTTTTGGAGGAGAAGCATATCAGTGGCTAACGATGACATTTATATGGAACTTGTAAAGTCAGTCCTTTGCCTGTTTACTTCATTTGAATTGTGTCCTTTTTCGATGGGCGTTCACATCATTTATCCACCCCCTCTGTGTGTGTTTATGAGTGAAAAATATTAAGATACGCCATAGTGATGGTTTAATGTAATTCTTAGTAAGCCGAGCTTGTAACTGAGGTTGCCAGTTTGAATCCCCTCCCTGATGGGTCAATGCCAGTGCACCCCTGAGCAACGTACATAACCTGCACTGCTTAAGTAAAGGCTACAGAAATAGATTCCACGTTGCATGTTAAATGCTAGCCGTGAAATCCCGGACGAGACCCCTAAATGAAATTTGTGTAAAACACAACAGCAAAGAGAACCTGCAGGTATAGTGCGTCTTTGGAGCTGGCTGTGGCGCGATGTGAAACCAGATCTTCTCACAGGCACACGTTCAGAAAAGCTCCGAAAATATCTAACGCTTATTTACTTTCAGGAGAATCAAACAGAGAGAGAGAG
>JAFBMS010002444.1:0-28718 GCA_019788955.1 Albula glossodonta
TTTTCACAGAACACTGTTCCCTTTGGCAGAGCAAAGCACCGATACAGGGGGCTGTTCCCTTGGGCGGAGCAAAGCACCGTTAGATGGGGCTGTTCCTTGGGCGGAGCAAAGCACCGTTAGATGGGGCTGTTCCCTTGGGCGGAGCAAAGCACCGTTAGATGGGGCTGTTCCCTTGGGCGGAGCAAAGCACCGTTAGAGGGGGCTGTTCCCTTGGGCGGAGCAAAGGACCGTTAGAGGGGGCTGTTCCCTTGGGCGGAGCAAAGCACCGTTAGAGGGGGCTGTTCCCTTGGGCGGAGCAAAGCACCGTTAGAGGGGGCTGTTCCCTTGGGCGGAGCAAAGCACCGTTAGAGGGGGCTGTTCCCTTGGGCGGAGCAAAGCACCGTTAGATGGGGCTGTTCCCTTGGGCGGAGCAAAGCACCGATAGAGGGGGCTGTTCCCTTGGGCGGAGCAAAGCACCGTTAGAGGGGGCTGTTCCCTTGGGCGGAGCAAAGGACCGTTAGAGGGGGCTGTTCCCTCGGGCGGAGCAAAGCACTGTTAGAGGGGGCTGTTTCCTTGGGTGGAGCAAAGCACCGTTAGAGGGGGCTGTTCCCTTGGGCGGAGCCGATGATTATTTGGCTCTGATCCAAATCTCTGTTTGTGCGTGTGTGTTTATTTTCTTTATAATGTCCAATGACGCTGTTTAAAGCGAGGCTAATGATCATTTCTAAAGAATGACGTGACACTAATTTACACTGACCGTAAATAAGCTCAAGAACTGAATTTTTGTGTCTCTTTTTGTTTTGCTTATTATTCCATTTGAACCCATTTTCCTTCATGAGGTTATGAAGAAGCAAAGCTTCTAATTACCCAATCATAATTAATGTGGCTGGGCCGAGGTTTTTTACTGGACGTCTTTTAATCGCTGATCCAGAAATGCCCCAGATGAAGTGGTGACAGCTCACTGCGATAAACAAATAAACACTCGCGCTTCTAATGAAAACAGCAGCAGTATGACCTAACCAGTCGGTGGCGTTACAGTGACCACCAAACACAAACAGCTTTTCTGCTCATGATTAATGTTCACGTGCTTGTCAGGGCGGTCTTTCTCCAACCTCCGTAGTAAAAATGGCAGAAATGACACACAAAGACACAGATTTCCTCGCGTTAAATTAGGCTTTAATCGCCAGGCCTATAAAACAACCCTACCAGCTCACCAGAGTTTCGGACGCCCGGAAAAAAAGCAAAGGAGAACCAGTCATTCCTCACTTTCTCTCATAAGATAAATGCTTAGTCACTTAGCAACCGGCCGTGTTATTTGGTTCTTTATTATTTTTTATTTATTTAATGTGGGCTCGGGCGCTGTGGTGCGCGGGTGTGCGGATTTCAGACGGCACGCTCGCATTAAACGGTTTCCGCGCCTGGCGAACGCTCTGTGTTCTCCGTTAGCTAACCGCGCGACCGCGGCCCATGGCCCGCTGGGTAAACCAGAGAGCCCTCACCTCCATGTGTCTGACTCGCTTCTGTTTTTCTTTCAGCTTTTCCTTTTTTAATGGCCCTCTCCAGCCAAACTTACTTCCTGATTTTTTACTCAACGAAAAATACCCAGAGAGCAGAGAGTGGAGATGTAAGAATTTGTGGAACTGGTTGGAAAAGTAACGCACGCCCTGGCAGAAGCTCTGTGTCTCCTCCAGCTGCCCACAGTCCTCGGCCTTCACCCATGATCGGCCATCTGCTTCCTCTACCCACCTTTCATTTCTCAGTTGATTGGTTTAGTTGAATAAAAGCTGAATGATAACATTGTTATAATGTAATTGCTGTTGTTGTTTGATTCAGCTCAGTTCTATATTTATTTTTTATTTGTTTCATTGTTTTACAAGGACATAAAAGAAGCAACCAGAGACCACACCCACACTCACCTCCAGTCTGGAGCAGTGTCTCTACCCCAAACTCTCGCTCTTTGGCCAATGTCACTGTACCACAAGCCTGTATAACCAGACACTCCAGATTTTTCAGGGGTGCCCCCATCCCCGCTCACCTCCCTTCCTTACACACACATACGTAGGCCCCCTAGTTCCATCCAATTTGTCTCAATTTCTCAGTCAGCCCCCCTCAAAAAAAAAAACCCGGTGCGCACTGTCAAAAGTTGCAGTGAAAATATGACGGATCACCTTCATTTCAAGCGATCCAGAGTCTGGCACGCTTCTCCAAATTGTGTATTCTTTCCATGGCGCCACACGAGCCCCGACCCTGAATTAATTAATTTCCTTTTATTTATACTAGTAAGCTACGCTGCACCCTTCAGACACAAAGTCCTCAGTATGTAGAGGGCTAGCCAGGGCTTTTTTTTAAAAAATTATTATTTAATGTCACTAAAATGGAGCACGCTAGCTCGGCTGTGCCCACTTAGTCCTGTGACAGTGTCCCTCACAGCCGAACCAAACAGTTTAGGGCTGAAAAAGAAAATTAATAGATCTGCAAGCTGATAAAAAAATGGAAATTACAGCCATCAAGAGCTATTGGAGAGTAATGTTGGTGAAAGATTCCTGTGGGGTGTAATGAGGTTAAATGGCTTCTCTGGTGCTTTCGTTTGGTCTTGTCCCGAGTCCCAGCTGTTCTGTTCTAACATGGATCATTTGTGGCGAAGTCCCTCTCAAAAGAGCCGCGCTGCAAAAAACCACAGAATAAAAGAGGGCCAGCCCAGTGATGGTCAAACACCCTTCAGTCGCTGTCGAGCCCACACAAAGCAGGTCTGTCACAGAACGTGTAGAGCGACCACTCTGAAAGTGTAAAATGAACGACCGCTAACAAGCTAACGAGAGAGATGCCATGACTGTTGCAGCTCAGCTGTGAACCCAGAAACTGGGGCCGCCCTTCATCACGCCCCAGGCCCATGTTTGAAGAGAGTAACTTCCAAAATGACACCCCAGCTACTGCGTACCCAGGACTGAGAAATAACCTGCAGACACAACTGTCAGGTGTGTTCCTTCTTAACAAGCATACACATGCATGCATACACATATACACACACACACACACACACATACACATGCATGCATACACATATACACTCACACATACACACACACACACATACACATGCATGCATACACATATACACTCACACATGCACAAACACACACTCACACATACACATGCATGCATACACATATACACTCACACATGCACAAACACACACTCACACATACACATGCATGCATACACATATACACACACACACACACATACACATGCATGCATACACATATACACTCACACATACACACACACTCACACATACACATGCATGCATACACATATACACTCACACATGCACACACACACTCACACACACACATGCATGCATACACATATACACACACACACACACACTCACACATACACATGCATGCATACAATGTATAACTGTACTTCTGGCAATGAGTATTTCTAATAAAACTATGGTCATTACTTCAGACAGGTCAGACCTGACTCTACTTTCAGTACAATTAGACTTGTCTCACTGAAAGTAATGTCTGCTATCAGAATCCAAGGTTACTCAAAGCAGTGGACTATTCTGTTGCTGTGTCAGACCTAAGGCTGTATTCTCACTGAAAGCTGAGCGCGTTCCCCTCTCTCTCCCAGGTTGCTCTGTACTGTTAGTGAAAGCAGTGGGCTTTTCTCTTTCAGTCTCCAGGTCAGGCTGTATTCTCACTGAAAGCTGAGCGCGTTCCCCTCTCTCTTCCAGGTTGCTCTGTACTGTTAGTGAAAGCAGTGGGCTTTTCTCTTTCAGTCTCCAGGTCAGGCTGTATTCTCACTGAAAGCTGAGCGCGTTACCCTCTCTCTCCCAGGTTAGTCTCGGAGGACAGCGTCACGCTCCAGTGCGTTTCGCGGTGGTCTGTGCTGTGTAAGGTGGCCCCAGAGTGGCGTGTTGGTCTGGGGGAGCTCACAGGGGGATTGGACGGTCTGGGTCGCCCTGTCGGCCACGGGTTCGAGGTCTTTTTTCTCTCAGAATCAGAGAGCTGAAAGGGTAATTGCTGTTATTGATGAAAGGAAGAAGACCCAATGCATCATGGGAAAGCACAGGCCCAGGGCTAAGGGAGACGGCATCCCCACTGAAATATAATATGCTGAAATATATACTGCAATATATACTAAATATGTGGCCTTTTGGCAAGAATGATAATGATAAACATTTTTAATGTATCTGAAAATGTCAGTCATGTGTATATATTGTATATATACACATGCATACCGTATTCATATGTATATTACATATTGCAATATTTCATTTGTGTATGGATTCAAACGAATGGGGAGGGTGAGGTGGTGGTGTGGGGGGGCAGTATTGGCCGTTCCTCTCCTCTGCGTCCATGGAAACCAGCTGGAGAACACTGTTAAACCCCGCGGTGGCGCAGTGATGTTGTTTTAAATGAATCTCACATTATGTCATAAATCAGACCATCAGAGTGAGGACAGTTTCACAACATCATTCACGCTCAATTTCCAGAGGTGGGCCGGCTTCTGATTAGGGCAGTAAATCTGCTCTCTACCCCCGGTAACTGTCATGCCTCAGCGTGTGTGTGTGTGTGTGTGTGTGTGTGTGTGTGTGCGTGTGCGCGTGTGCGTGTGTGAGAGAGAGTGAGACAGGAGCTCACAGACATTAATCTCCGTCTGTTTTAAAGGTTTTAATCTTTACCATGCATGTTTTGTGACAGGGCCGGCTGACTGTGACTGGCTGCAGATGGAACTGTGATTTCCGGGAACATTTTTTTAAATGTTATTTGGTTAACATTTGCCATCAGGTACAAGGTGGAATTTTGAGACTCAAATCTCACCACCCTTCCCCTCCTGAGGACAGACAGGGGACAGGGGCCAGAAAATCAATCTCTCCACTGAACAAATTCATAATCTCTACTGTTCATGAAAACTGTACTGCTCAGATCCAAAGTGTGTTCAGATGAAAGCAGTATTACAGTGTGCCTTTGTCAAACCAGTATCACACAGTGCCACTGTGTGTGTGTGTGTGTATCAAACCAGTATCACACAGTGCCACTGTGTGTGTGTGTATCAAACCAGTATCACACAGTGCCACTGCGTGTGTGTGTGTGTGTGTGTGTATCAAACCAGTATCACACAGTGACACTGTGTGTGTGTGTATCAAACCAGTATCACACAGTGCCACTGCGTGTGTGTGTGTATCAAACCAGTATCACACAGTGCCACTGTATGTGTGTGTGTATGTGTGTGTATGTATCAAACCAGTATCACACAGTGCCACTGTGTGTGTTATCAAAGCAGTATCACACAGTGCCACTGTGTGTGTGTGTGTGTATCAAATCATTATAACCCAGTGCCACTGTGTGTGTTATCTAACCATTATAACCCAGTGCAACTGTGTGTGTGTATCACGTCGCTACAGTGTTTCTGTATTACGTAGGTATAGTGTGTCAGTATCAAACCTGTATCACAGTTATAATGTTTCTATAGCAAACTTGTATTGCACAACAATACTGTGTGCATATGAAATCTGTATTACTATGCTGAGTCTGTGTGGAAAGTTAAGCTCATGACCTGTTTGACTGGGGTGTGGCTGGGGGAACACAGCAGGCTGGCCAGCTACCTCTCTATTCTTCACCGGAGTTCTGCTGGCTCACTGGGGCTGAGATTGATGTTAAACTGAGAACTGCATTTGAAGTGTGTGACATAAGCAGTTTACACAATGTAGTTGTGGACAGTGTGTGGGACAGGAATGATATAAACAAAACAAAAACAGAGTTTGATTTTAAAGTAAACACAGGCTAATGCCAGAGAGCGGCGGAGGGCCTGGGTTGGGGCATCAGGGGCAGGCACGTTGCCATGGTGCAGCTTTGGGTGTCAGACCCACGGGAGCAGGCCTCTCTGGAGAAACACAGGGGTTAAGCTAATACAAACACATCAGCCACACCACTCTTTAGCGGCCTCTACTGGCCAGTCAGGTACCTGCAAACATGTGAAACAAGTATGTACAGTACGCTGACTTCAGAGAAAGGAGAGTTAGTGGTGACCTCATGGAGGTTTTTTAAATTCATGAAGGGACTAAATAGGCTTAACTGCAATACATTATTTTGGGTGACTTCAGTGAGTAGAATGAGGGAACATTGGGTAACAGTAAGCTCCGCACTGATATAAGAGAGTATTATTTTACACAAAGGCTGCCAGGTCATGTAGTTGAGGCAGAGACCCTTGCTGTGTTCAGGTCCAGACTTGGCGAAGTCTTGGATATTCTTTGGTGGAAATGGAGAGGTTAGTTGTATCGAACTGCCGTTTTTCATCATGACACATTCCTGTTCCTCAGACGGCAAAGGCAGTATGTGAAGAGTGACATCAGCAGTGCGGAGGGAAGCAAGGGCTGGTTGTCATGGGAGTCGCATGAGTGACATGTCCAAGGCCTCCTTGTCCTGAGTCTGTGGGAGGCAGTTGCTACAGGGGCCTGAGAGGGTCATTTTGGGGCAGGAGAAGTACAGGGGGAATCCAAAAAATGCACTCTACAGCTCTGCAGGAATGACTTTCTTTACCCTACTGCAATTATCCTATATAATTACAGCCCGGGGAGAAACACTGACAGAGAAATGGGCACGTGCAGAACGCGAAACTGCCTGAAACGGTTCCAGCTTGCCAGGCCATTTTGGGAGAGCGCGGCCAGCAGCGCCCTGGTTCTGTTTATGTGAGTGATTCATAAAACGCATCCAGTAAGCGATCTGACTCAGATGTCCTAAAGCGCGTATGTATTTCTCTTGGAGCGTCACTGATCTGGGGCAGTGATCCCATTATTCCATGCTACTAATATTGGGACTCCTTTACAGAAGAAATTGAGACATTATGAATTCCTCCCTCAAGTGAAATGAAACTCTCAGATCTGCTTTGTTTAAGCCTTGGACAAATCCAAATGTTATCTTCTCAGTGCGTTTTTCAGTTGTGCTTTTAAAACCCGGATGATCACCAACGTTAGCTGCTCGTAACATTGCCAGGGGCTGTCCTACAGAACTGTGTGTGCATATAGAAATGCAGTGGTGGACGTTGTCCCTCCATCCCATGGTCCTTCGGCTCATGAACCTGTCCTACAGAACTGTGTGTGCATATAGAAATGCAGTGGTGGACGTTGTCCCTCCATCCCGTGGTCCTTCGGCTCATGAACCTGTCCTACAGAACTGTGTGTGCATATAGAAATGCAGTGGTGGACGTTGTCCCTCCATCCCATGGTCCTTCGGCTCATGAACCCCACAATGGGAGGATACATAATTTAGCTGTCAAACACTGACTTGTATTTTCTGAACCAATCACAATGCTGTGGTTTTCACAGAAGAAACATGATCAGACGAAGTCAAAGTGTTACTTATAGCTTCTAGTATCTATGCCCGTTTTTGGTTTCATCATTGTCCCTTTGCTAAGCAGATGCACAGATCTTACTGTCATGTGGATGGAGTATATCCTCTCACCCGATCGTTTTTCCTGGTGTTGATATGAAGCAGTAGTGGGAAGCTCTACTCCGAGAGGGTCCTGTGTGTATGCAGGTTTGTGCCTCTACAATTTGCCCTGCCTCAGTCAGCTAATTGGCTGTGTTTACACCGGTTAACGCACTGATTACGCCAGGGGAAAAACCAGAACAGTCTTAGAATGTCATCCATGGGCTTGTCCATAAATCTAGCTAAAATGTCAGGTTTTGTAAACGATCGGGCATATTAAATAACTGCGAGCAGAGGTTCGCTCGGAGTCCAGAAACAGATACAGCTTGCCCCTAATACAGTGTGTCATTAAGCCCTGCAGAGTGCTGGTGCCATTTAAACGAGTAGCGTGGTGAAACGTCCCGCTCCTGATTAGGAGCCTGGCTGTTTATAAACACTCAGATTTAAGAGCGCTGAATCCTCAGTGGGGAAACTACTCTGTCTCACCATCTCAAATGGGAAATTTGTGCCTTTTCTCATCTTAAACAGGAAATTCCACATTTTTCGGAGTCATTTTTTTTCTGTAGCCTGATGGTGATTGATGATCGGCACGGTGGGAGCGGAGGGGATGATATCTGTGTTAGCGGGGTATGTCAGAAGCGTCCTCCGCTCACCACCGGTGATTCATACGAGCGTTTGATGTAACGGAGAGAGGAAAATCCATATGTGGGTTTATTGAAGTCATTCTACAGTAAAACTGAATAACACTGCGTCTGTCCGTCTCTTTGTCTGCCTCGAGGAAGGAGTTTGGGGAAAATCAGACAGGTTAGACCCTGCACGATATATCGTCACGTCTGCAGGAGTGACGATATAATCAATACAGATTCCAGCATCAGACATAACTCAGTGAATGGGAAGAATGAAAGCCTGAAAAAATAATGAATAATCCAAGGGTTCCTGTTGATTCTTGTGATTGTTATTCATTTTTAAAATGTATGGCTATATTTATTTATTTATTTGGTGGCGATGGTTGTGGTGGTGGGAGGAACTTTGCTGAGTTCTCAAACCATGACGCACGCTAAGCTCCTGTTAGTGCAGAGCTGTTGCGCTGAGTGTCAGAGAGCCGCTGAAGGCGGCTGGGATTCTGTCATTACCGCCGCGGAGGCTAACATGCGCTAAGCAGGTGGGGTGTGGGGCTCTCTCTCCCAGCTTCCATTTGGGTGCAATTACGCTTAATATGGGATGTCAAAGTTAGAAATGACTCCTCCTTAGATACCAGCTGCTTAATGTTTATTTCACAGATACATTAGGGCATATGGTTCTGCTGTGTGTTCCAGGAATATATTTCTTATTAGTTATATCTGGCAAAATCGGTCAGAGGAAAATCCGCTCCTCCTTATGTGATACGCAAACATTGACTGACAAACTCGACCTGGAGAATGACTGGAGATTTCCAGCCTTCCAAAATGAATGAGCATTCTCTCTTTTCAGTGGCAGTTTATTTTTGAGTTCATGAGGTTATTTATGTTTTTTCGTTCATAGTTTCCATTTCAACACTGAGTTTAGGTGTGGTGATGACACTGCGGCAGTTTTGGACTTTAAGAAAGAGAATCCTGACTAATGGCGGCAAAATTTTGCTTATTTGTTGACAATAAATCAAGGAGCGAACGCAGTGTGCGATGGTCATTCTTCTGGAGATTAAAAACATAATGCTGGCCAGCAGGTCTGAAAGACATTTTTATGATTTTAATAAACATATTAAGGGCTACACTTTTCATAAAGGTTGGCACCTCTGTACTGGTGGTCTAAAATGTGTAAGTGCCTCTGGTTATCTCTGTTTTTACATTTATATACTCTCTCAAAATGTGGTATGGGTAATGCATTTCTGTTCTCTGCTCATGATTGCTTTGGTGAAGCTGATTAATCATTCATGAGAGAGAGCTGTAGGGCCGTAGTGTAGGTGTGTGAGAGGGCCATAGTGTAGGTGTGTGAGAGAGCTGTAGGGCCGTAGTGGAGGTGTGTGTGAGAGAGCTGCAGGGCTGTAGTGGAGGTGTGAGAGAGCTGTAGGGCTGTAGTGGAGGTGTGTGAGAGAGCTGTAGGGCTGTAGTGGAGGTGTGTGAGAGAGCTGTAGGGCTGTAGTGGAGGTGTGTGAGAGAGCTGTAGGGCTGTAGTGTAGGTGTGTGAGAGAGCTGTAGGGCTGTAGTGGAGGTGTGTGTGAGAGAGCTGTAGGGCTGTAGTGGAGGTGTGTGAGAGAGCTGTAGGGCTGTAGTGGAGGTGTGAGAGAGCTGTAGGGCTGTAGTGGAGGTGTGTGAGAGAGCTGTAGGGCTGTAGTGGAGGTGTGTGAGAGAGCTGTAGGGCTGTAGTGGAGGTGTGTGTGAGAGAGCTGCAGGGCCATGTAGTGTGTGAGGTGTGTGAGAGAGCTGTAGGGCTGTAGTGGAGGTGTGTGAGAGAGAGCTGTAGGGCTGTAGTGGAGGTGTGAGAGAGCTGTAGGGCTGTAGTGGAGGTGTGTGTGAGAGCTGTAGGGCTGTAGTGGAGGTGTGTGAGAGAGCTGTAGGGCTGTAGTGGAGGTGTGTGAGAGAGCTGTAGGGCTGTAGTGGAGGTGTGTGAGAGAGCTGTAGGGCTGTAGTGGAGGTGTGAGAGAGCTGTAGGGCTGTAGTGGAGGTGTGTGAGAGAGCTGTAGGGCTGTAGTGGAGGTGTGTGAGAGAGCTGTAGGGCTGTAGTGGAGGTGTGTGAGAGAGCTGTAGGGCTGTAGTGGAGGTGTGAGAGAGCTGTAGGGCTGGAGGGGAGGGGTGTGAGAGAGCTGTAGGGCTGTAGTGGAGGTGTGTGAGAGAGCTGTAGGGCTGTAGTGGAGGTGTGTGAGAGAGCTGTAGGGCTGTAGTGGAGGTGTGTGAGAGAGCTGTAGGGCTGTAGTGGAGGTGTGTGAGAGAGCTGTAGGGCTGTAGTGGAGGTGTGTGAGAGAGCTGTAGGGCTGTAGTGGAGGTGTGTGAGAGAGCTGTAGGGCTGTAGTGGAGGTGTGTGAGAGAGCTGTAGGGCTGTAGTGTAGGTGTGTGAGAGAGCTGTAGGGCTGTAGTGGAGGTGTGTGAGAGAGCTGTAGGGCTGTAGTGGAGGTGTGAGAGAGCTGTAGGGCTGTAGTGGAGGTGTGTGAGAGAGCTGTAGGGCTGTAGTGGAGGTGTGGGAGAGAGCTGTAGGGCTGTAGGGGAGGTGTGTGAGAGAGCTGTAGGGCTGTAGTGGAGGTGTGTGAGAGAGCTGTAGGGCTGTAGTGGAGGTGTGTGAGAGAGCTGTAGGGCTGTAGTGGAGGTGTGTGAGAGAGCTGTAGGGCTGTAGTGGAGGTGTGAGAGAGAGCTGTAGGGCTGTAGTGTAGGTGTGTGAGAGAGCTGTAGGGCTGTAGTGTAGGTGTGTGAGAGAGCTGTAGGGCTGTAGTGGAGGTGTGTGAGAGAGCTGTAGGGCTGTAGTGGAGGTGTGTGAGAGAGCTGTAGGGCTGTAGTGGAGGTGTGTGAGAGAGCTGTAGGGCTGTAGTGGAGGTGTGAGAGAGAGCTGTAGGGCTGTAGTGGAGGTGTGAGAGAGCTGTAGGGCTGTAGTGGAGGTGTGTGAGAGAGCGGTAGGGCTGTAGTGGAGGTGTGTGAGAGAGCTGTAGGGGTGTAGTGGAGGTGTGTGAGAGAGCTGTAGGGCTGTAGTGGAGGTGTGTGAGAGAGCTGTAGGGCTGTAGTGGAGGTGTGTGTGAGAGAGCTGTAGGGCTGTAGTGGAGGTGTGTGAGAGAGCTGTAGGGCTGTAGTGGAGGTGTGTGAGAGAGCTGTAGGGCTGTAGTGGAGGTGTGTGAGAGAGCTGTAGGGCTGTAGTAGAGGTTTGAGAGAGCTGTAGGGCTGTAGTGGAGGTGTGTGAGAGAGCTGTAGGGCTGTAGTGGAGGTGTGTGAGAGAGCTGTAGGGCTGTAGTGGAGGTGTGTGTGAGAGAGCTGCAGGGCTGTAGTAGAGGTTTGAGAGAGAGCTGTAGGGCTGTAGTGGAGGTGTGTGAGAGAGCTGTAGGGCGGTAGTGGGGGTGTGTGAGAGAGCAGTAGGGCTGTAGTGGAGGTGTGTGATAGAGCTGTAGGGCTGTAGTGTAGGTGTGAGAGAGAGCTGTAGGGCTGTAGTGTAGGTGTGTGAGAGAGCTGTAGGGCTGTAGTGGAGGTGTGTGAGAGAGCTGTAGGGCTGTAGTGGAGGTGTGTGAGAGAGCTGTAGGGCTGTAGTGGAGGTGTGAGAGAGCTGTAGGGCTGTAGTGGAGGTGTGTGAGAGAGCTGTAGGGCTGTAGTGGAGGTGTGTGAGAGAGCTGTAGGGCTGTAGTGTAGGTGTGAGAGAGAGCTGTAGGGCTGTAGTAGAGGTGTGTGTGAGAGAGCTGTAGGGCTGTAGTGGAGGTGTGTGAGAGAGCTGTAGGGCTGTAGTGTAGGTGTGAGAGAGAGCTGTAGGGCTGTAGTGCAGGTGTGTGAGAGAGCTGTAGGGCTGTAGTGTAGGTGTGAGAGAGAGCTGTAGGGCTGTAGTGGAGGTGTGTGAGAGAGCTGTAGGGCTGTAGTGTAGGTGTGAGAGAGAGCGGTAGGGCTGTAGTGGAGGTGTGTGAGAGAGCTGTAGGGCTGTAGTGTAGGTGTGAGAGAGAGCTGTAGGGCTGTAGTGGAGGTGTGTGAGAGAGCTGTAGGGCTGTAGTGTAGGTGTGAGAGAGAGCTGTAGGGCTGTAGTGGAGGTGTGTGAGAGAGCTGTAGGGCTGTAGTGGGGGTGTGAGAGAGCTGTAGGGCTGTAGTGGAGGTGTGTGAGAGAGCTGTAGGGCTGTAGTGGAGGTGTGTGAGAGAGCTGTAGGGCTGTAGTGTAGGTGTGAGAGAGAGCTGTAGGGCTGTAGTAGAGGTGTGTGTGAGAGAGCTGTAGGGCTGTAGTGGAGGTGTGTGAGAGAGCTGTAGGGCTGTAGTGTAGGTGTGAGAGAGAGCTGTAGGGCTGTAGTGGAGGTGTGTGAGAGAGCTGTAGGGCTGTAGTGGAGGTGTGAGAGAGAGCTGTAGGGCTGTAGTGGAGGTGTGTGAGAGAGCTGTAGGGCTGTAGTGGAGGTGTGAGAGAGCTGTAGGGCTGTAGTGGAGGTGTGAGAGAGCTGTAGGGCTGTAGTGGAGGTGTGTGTGAGAGAGCTGTAGGGCTGTAGTGGAGGTGTGTGAGAGAGCTGTAGGGCTGTAGTGTAGGTGTGAGAGAGAGCTGTAGGGCTGTAGTGGAGGTGTGTGAGAGAGCTGTAGGGCTGTAGTGGAGGTGTGTGAGAGAGCTGTGGGGCTGTAGTGGAGGTGTGAGAGAGGGCTGTAGGGCTGTAGTGGAGGTGTGTGAGAGAGCTGTAGGGCTGTAGTGGAGGTGTGTGAGAGAGCTGTAGGGCTGTAGTGGAGGTGTGAGAGAGAGAGCTGTAGGGCTGTAGTGGAGGTGTGTGAGAGAGCTGTAGGGCTGTAGTGGAGGTGTGTGAGAGAGCTGTAGGGCTGTAGTGGAGGTGTGTGTGAGAGAGCTGTAGGGCTGTAGTGGAGGTGTGTGAGAGAGCTGTAGGGCTGTAGTGGAGGTGTGAGAGAGAGCTGTAGGGCTGTAGTGGAGGTGTGTGAGAGAGCTGTAGGGCTGTAGTAGAGGTTTGAGAGAGAGAAAGCGTTGTGGTTGTGGATGTAAGGGAAGCAGGAGGGAGAGACGGGCATGAGGCAGGGCACGGTGATGGGCAGACTGTACAGCTGATGTGCTCTCAGCCAATCGTCTGTCAGCGAGGTCAGCTGCTCATGGCTGGGCAAACAGGAGCTCACGCCTTACCTTCACCAGGTCAGCTGAGTTCACGGGCCCGGAAACAGCGAGACTACCCTGCCAGACACTGGAGAGAAGTATACACATCTGTGCGTGAGTGTGTGTGTGTGTGTGTGTGTGTGTGCGAGTGAGAGAATGTGCCTGTGAGTGAATATGATTTGTATTTTTTTTTTTTGAATGTTTCTGAAGCATAGTAAAAGTTTTGGATAATGTAAAAAATACTTTAACAAGTTTCTAGATAGAAGCAATTGAGATTCTATATTTATTCAATAGTGCTAATGTTAGTCATACAATTATCATGAATGACCATCCACAATTCAGTCTGTTTCCACTGGAATAAAAAATGTAGACTCCTTCAAGGCCTCTTCTGATGCAATAGTTCAAGACACCCCCCCCCCCCCCAAAAAAAAAAAATACACTGGAAAATACATGTGCTGTAATGTATCTAATGTTCTAAAATGTTAGCTGGGTTAGAACTTAGATTTATTTTCCAATAAAATGTTATTGTAACAAATCTTTTGTTACGTACCTTGCCTGACAGCAATGAAAAATGTACCCACTACCCACAATGCAATGTTATACTCAGTGTTTTACTTGGCGGCCGTGTTACCATACCTCATTACCAGTACCTTAAAAATCTGTCTTTATTTCCCTCGCATGCTCGCTGCATCATTATCACGCAGAAGCATTTAACTGTCTGTCATTGCAGACATGTTAGAGGGCATTTTTTGTTTTTAGAAAAGCTCGTTGTAGGACAAAAATTATAAAGCGACAAAAAATCGTTTCATTTTTGGTCCTCCACATTTTTAATGGGCCCCTGGTCCTGTCTGCGTGATCCTGCTGTTTTTGAGGGGTTTTTTTTGTCTGAGATGTCCAGGACACGGTCTCTCTCAGAGACGATTGCTCCCCAAATAGTTTCGCTCCAGACAGTTGGGTAACAGTCATCCCACCATGAAAAAAGTCTAGAGCACTTCCAAAACCCCTGATCCGTGCCTCTCTGCTCCAACACAGCACCGAAAAATGCCACTTAAATATCGAAGAAAAACACATTAAGTTGCAGTACCCATGGTAACGCATCGACACAACCAGGAAGCGCAGGTAAAACCTGCAAAATGAAAAACCCCATTCAAGTCCGCCTGCCCTCGGCGGCGGCGGCATCCCAACATTTCGTTTTATAGCGATCGCGTTTCAAAAAATTATAAAAAAGGGACAAATGGAGCATAGAACCGAGTTGGCAAAACGTAGAAAAGCTCAGTTCAGACGAGCAACCGTACAGCTTTTAATAAACGTAGTATTTATATCTCGGGGGAGTTCTGTGAGGAGCGGTGAAATGTGACAGGAAAGCTCTTTTAGGCCCGGGACATTAACTCCGGGCCTCTGTGGGATTTAGGGTTTTTATCCCATGGATTTTGGCGGTCTCGCAGGACTCGGGCGTGTAGCTGGCATCCTCCACAAAGGGACATATGGACACCCGACCCCAGGTGAAGGGTGCAGGGTTACGGCACTTCTGCTCTGTGAACAAACGCGTGCATCTTAGCAGTTAGCATGTTTGTTCAAAAACTTTAACTCAAATGCGTCTTTGCTTCCTGAAAGCTAACGCTAATGTTATTGTTTTTTACCTGATTACAGCAACCAAAAGCTGAGCAGTGTGGTATTTTTAATCGAGGAATTTCAAGGTGTTTTAGTGTAACCTGTAGAAATGCGACCATGTGACATCAATGGCCTAAAGTGGTTTGTGACCTGACCAATATAGCATATCCCTGTACATGCAAACCCCAGCTAAGCTTCTACAGCTATTAATAAATAATAATAAAGCTGTGTTATTTCCTTTACTGCTCAAATGATGACTCAATAAGTGAAACATGAGAACATATTATGATTAGAACGGATCATTTGAGCCAACTAACCTTTATTGTTGTCCGAGTAAAAAAAGTGCAAAAAATATTATGTTTAAATGCTTGCCCTGTAAAACGTTTTGAATTTCTTTTTTATTTTTAATTACCACAAAATTGTCATTATTCATTTGGCAAACCTCAGGAACTGTTTATGTACACAAAATTAACCCAACGAGACTCACGCTAAAAGCAACGATGTGTATCACAAAACTGGGGAAAAAATGGTTTGGATTTTTGCCTCCAAAATATACATTCTACAACATATATATCTACCTATCAAACTAACTAATGTCAACAAACATTAACTGAATAACATGTTAGACATGTTTAGCATGCCCAGAGTCATGTAAACCAATTTCATCTTTACGCATACCATGTCAGCTACAACACTGCTACCGCGGCTTATCTCTCTGCAGCTAGTTTCACACAAGAGTACAGTCTGTTGGCCTTTTAAAGGCCCTCCAAGATTCAATTCAATTAGTGCTTTGAAATGTTGAAGGGAGCAGTTAATCACTTTGGACAGGAGAGTGCAGTTAACCTTTTTGGACAGGGAACGTATGGTTGAAGGAAAATAGTGATTGTAATCTTAATTAAATTCAGGGTTGGGGCAGAGGCCTGTGACAGGCCCAAAGAGCAGGCTCCCTGCCTACACCCTACCTACACCATGCCTACACCCTGCCTACACCCTGTCTGCACCCTGCGTACACCCTACCTGCACCCTGCCTACACCCTGCCTGCATGCTGTCTGCACCCTGTCTGCATGCTGTCTGTACCCTGTCTGCATGCTGTCTGCACCCTGCCTACACCCTTCCTACACCCTACCTACACCCTGCCTGCATGCTGTCTGCACCCTTCCTACACCCTACCTACACCCTACCTACACCCTGCCTGCATGCTGTCTGCACCCTGTCTGCACCCTGCCTGCACCCTGCCTACACCCTACCTACACCCTGCCTACACCCTGCCTGCATGCTGTCTGCACCCTGTCTGCACCCTGCCTGCACCCTGCCTACACCTTACCTACACCCTACCTACACCCTGCCTACACCCTGCCTGCACCCTGTCGGCATGCTGTCTGCACCCTGCCTGCACCCTGTCGGCATGCTGTCTGCACCCTGCCTGCACCCTGCCTATACCCTGTCTGCATGCTGCCTGCACCCTGCCTATACCCTGTCTGCATGCTGCCTGCACCCTGCCTGCACCCTGCCTGCACCCTGCCTACACCCTGTCTGCACCCTGCCTGCACCCTGCCTACACCCTGCCTGCACCCTGCCTATACCCTGCCTACACCCTGCCTATACCCTGTCTGCACCCTGTCTGCATGCTGCCTGCACCCTGCCTGCACCCTGCCTACACCCTGCCTGCACCCTGCCTGCACCCTGCCTGCACCCTGCCTGCACCCTGCCTGCACCCTGCCTGCACCCTGCCTGCACCCTGCCTACACCCTGTCTGCACCCTGCCTGCACCCTGCCTACAACCTGCCTGCACCCTGCCTATACCCTGTCTGCACCCTGCCTGCACCCTGCCTGCACCCTGTCTGCATGCTGCCTACACCCTGCCTGCACCCTGCCTATACCCTGTCTGCACCCTGCCTGCACCCTGTCTGCATGCTGTCTGCATGCTGCCTGCACCCTGCTGCACCCTGTCTGCACCCTGCCTGCACCCTGCCTGCACCCTGTCGGCATGCTGTCTGCACCTTGTCTGCACCCTGCCTGCACCCTGCCTACACCCTGCCTATACCCTGTCTGCATGCTGCCTGCACCCTGCCTGCACCCTGTCTGCATGCTGCCTGCACCCTGCTGCATGTGGTCCCTGAGCACGGGGGGGGGGGGTGGGGACAGAACCTCGCATCCCACAGAGAGATCAGAGAGATCTGTGACAGCGCATTAGTGAAGGCAGTGCAGGAGGAACCCCATTTTCAGCTTCTTTTTACATTAAACACATAAAGCTCAGCTTTTACTCAGGCACGTGTCAGAGGCGATTTCATTTCCATTATTTTTCATGTAATTCTATTTTATTCTATTTTTTTGTATTTTTACCAGGAATGATTCCATTGAGATACAGAACCTCTTTCACAAGGGAGTCCTCGCCAAGAAAGTGGCATGTTTTTTTGTGTGCTTTTTTCCATGCTGTCACTCATTCAGTCCTTTTGTTTGACCTATTTTCTGGAGCTGTAAGGGGTAAAAGCAAATACTAAAAAACTCTAGTTAATTTCCATAGCCTGAGTTCAGTCGTTTGCTTTGAATATAAAGTTTTAAGGCAATAACTGATCATCCCAGACAAAACAATTATGTTTTTCATCTCTGCAATTCATTATCATAATGAGCCTATTGAAAAAGAACAATTTCATATAATATTGCTTATTATATATTTATATAACTTCGTATAACGGTCAGACTTCCTCTTTAATGATGGTTCTGCTCCATTTTGTTACTTTCTGTGTTTATTTGCAAACACCCTCCCTCCTTTTCTGTTAAGCATGTTCTTAAATTCAAAACAAGTTAATCAATAAAAACAATAGTTAACGGACCAATCAGAAAACAACAAAAATGCAAACGGCAGAGTGTCAGAGTGACTGTAACTTGTTTTTCTAACCAAATGGGAATCTAAAGCAGACCTGATTAAAACCCTGGAAAAAGTCATGAATATTATAAATTAATATTACCACAAACATGGGAATTTCGATACGAACATGGAATTTCGATTTTGATATTAACATCGAAGCCAAAACCAAAAAAAAAATACAACCATTACTCTGTCAAAATTCTGCAAGGCCATCGAATGGATTGCATTTATACAGCACCTTTCATTCACTTCCAAGGAATGCAACTTAAAGTACTTTTACAGTGCTGGGGGGTGGGCGAAGGGGTCAGCCACATGAAGCACACAGCTAACAGGAGAGCGGCAGCTATTTCACACTCACTGCAAAGGCTGACCACATTTCAGCTGTCATTCCACTGACCGCCAGAGGGGGCGCTGTGAACCTCTATCCCCCCCTGCTGAAGCACCTTGTGTGGAGGATTCCCCCTGATCCCTGCTTTGTTGCTGGCATACGTTCACAGGACAATCTGAGAGTTAGCCAGATGCAATTTCACGCTGGTTGGAAAAGAAACGTTATTTATTTATTTGTGTCAAATTCCACAGATTGTGAACTAGCCCTGAGCAAGCTACTTTAGTCTTTTCAGATGGATCTCTTCTGCTGTCTAACTTTCTCTCTCTGTGTCTCGCCTTAAGGGCTCAGACGGTGCAGATCTGTAATGTAAACAGCGCTGTGTGGCACTCGGTGGATTTTGGAGGCTTAAAATTGGTTCCAGAGCATGCCATATTTCCTCCTCCGCTAAAATAACACGAATGCCAGATATACCCCTACGAGCTGCCACCACTGTGCCTACCTTCCCATTCGTATTCCCGAATTGCGAGGGGCGGGTCTCTGCTATGAAACAAATGTGACCCAAATTGTAGAGACCGCTTTGGGAGACGGGCGATCAAACACTGAGGCCGCAAGGCACACTCATGATTATTAAAATCTAGTTTAACTTGGTCTCTTTTCCTTCTTCTTTTTCTGGTCGTGGTATGAACAGTAAAATTCGCAGCGATATCTGCGCTGTAAAAGGTAATTGGAGAATCCATTGGCACCACGATGTTTGCATTGTGGCTGAGGGGGAAGCTTTCAAACGTGAAAACCACCATGCGTTTGCAGGAGTGTGGAGCTGCATGGGCCTCAGAGCTCGCCATGCGTTTGCAGGAGTGTGGAGCTGCATGGGCCTCAGAGCTCGCCATGCGTTTGCAGGAGTGTGGAGCTGCATGGGCCTCAGAGCTCGCCATGCGTTTGCAGGAGTGTGGAGCTGCATGGGCCTCAGAGCTCGCCATGCGTTTGCAGGAGTGTGGAGCTGCATGGGCCTCAGAGCTCGCCATGAGTTTGCAGGAGTGTGGAGCTGCATGGGCCTCAGAGCTCGCCATGCGTTTGCAGGAGTGTGGAGCTGCATGGGCCTCAGAGCTCGCCATGCGTTTGCAGGAGTGTGGAGCTGCATGGGCCTCAGAGCTCGCCATGCGTTTGCAGGAGTGTGGAGCTGCATGGGCCTCAGAGCTTGGAGTGGTGGTGGGGGGGGGGGTCACTCCTCGCCTGCCTTTAGACCCGTGTTCCTCACTCCTGAACCTGCAGAGTTACAGCACGTGTTGGTTCTTGCTGTTACGCTGCACTTAATGACCGTTACAAACAGTTACATTCCTTCACTTGCCTTCTTGAATGTGGCAGTAGAATTTCAGGTGATAATAAAAACCTGTGATCACTGCAGCTCCCTAGGACCTGAAGTGAGGACACTAATTTAAACAATCCCCCCTCCACTACCAAAGTGTAACTGAGACCACCCCCCTCCCTGGCCCCCCAGGTCATTGAGATGAGTGGGGTGGGGGGGGCACTATCATCCAGTCCAGAGGTGTTCTGATGATATTGGCCTCTTGCTCTTCCTTCCTCTGTGCGCCCCAGTGAGAGGAAGAGCGGAGGTCGGGCGGGTGGGGTGGGGGGTGGTAACTACACCTGTTCTATATTGCCTCCCCCTCCACAGGTAGACAGGCCCGAGGAAACACACATATTAATGACACATGTGCCAGAGACAGGAGATAATGACATTCATCCTGAGGACACACACACACACACACCACATACAAAAAACCATACACACACACACACACACACAAACCACATACACATATGTTTATGCATGCACATGCACTACACACACACACACACACACCACACATACAAACACCATACACACACACACACACACACACGCCACATACAAACACCATACACACACACACACACCACATACACATGTTTATGCATGCACATGCACTACACACACACACACACGCCACATACAAACACCATACACACACACACACAAACCACATACACATATGTTTATGCATGCACATGCACTACACACACACACGCCACATACAAACACCATACACACACACACCACATACACATGTTTATGCATGCACATGCACTACACACACACACACACGCCACATACACACACCACATACAAACACCATACACACACATGCACACGCCACATACAAACACCATACACACACACACACACAACACACACACACGCCACACACAAACACTGTACACACACACACACGCCACATAGAAACACCATACACACACACACACAGACACACACATGCCACATACAAACACCATACACACACACACACACACACACACACGCCTCATACAAACACCATACACACACACGTTTACACCTGCACATACACATACACATGCACGCACACACACATTCACACACACCAAGGAAGCCCACAGAACTGATGGGTGTGTGTGAAGAGAGGGGTGTGAGGCCGGGTGTGGTGTGCACCAGAGCGATCCCTCCATGTCCTTCCCCACACTCCATACATTTGAGAATGTCCACCACATTCCGCGCCAAATGGAAACATTCGTTTCTCCAGGAAAAGAACAGAAGTGAGGTTCCCTGTTGGGTCCATAAAAGCCGGGGGTGATGACAGGCTGAAAATAGACTGAAAGCTGCTTTTCTTTTTCTTTCTTTTCTGTTTTATTCGCAGGGGTGTGGGGGCGTGGGGGTATGGGGGCATCGGTTCGGCCTTCCCCAGAAACCCCGGGCCTGTCGGCAGGGCAACATTGTGCAGATACGTGGGGCAGGGAATTCCTGGGTTTCTGTGCGTTGCGCATAAATAAAACCGCCTGAACACCCAGCGAAGGACAATGTTCAGACGGCCGCGCACATAAAATAAACAGCGGCGAAAAGGAGTGAAATGTGGAAAAGGGCCTATTCTCTTTGTGGATGTTGGAAACCACGGCTACCAGGCTGAGGAAAAATAGTGATTTTAATTTTCTCTTTTTTGCTTCAGATGCGCGTGTTTCTCTCAGTCTGCCATGGGCGAGAAGCTGGTGCGGAACCAGGTGTTATTAAAATGATTTCTGCTTCTGGGTTCAGTTTTGTTAAAACAAGCTCTCTGGTGCACAATTGTTTCATGAGATGTGGTAGCAAATGGCAGTTTTCTTGGAAACAAGGCATGTGGACTCTTTTGCCAATCGGTAATAAAATAAAGCTCTTCAAGTGCTGACACAAACCAAAAACCTGCACACACTGCGGCCCTCCAGGACTGGAGTTAAACCTGCAGACACTGCGGCCCTCCAGGACTGGAGTTAAACCTGCAGACACTGCCCCCTCCAGGACTGGAGTTAAACCTGCAGACACTGTGGCCCTCCAGGACTGGAGTTAAACCTGCAGACACTGTGCCCCTCCAGGACTGGAGTTAAACCTGCAGACACTGCCCCCTCCAGGACTGGAGTTAAACCTGCAGACACTGCCCCCTCCAGGACTGGAGTTAAACCTGCAGACACTGCGGCCCTCCAGGACTGGAGTTAAACCTGCAGACACTGCGGCCCTCCAGGACTGGAGTTAAACCTGCAGACACTGCCCCCTCCAGGACTGGAGTTAAACCTGCAGACACTGCCCCCTACAGGACAGGAGTCTGACGCCCTCTCCCTTAGGTGTCTAAGCTTCCTCATATCTGGCAGGGTGATGGCTGGCTCACTCAGTGCTGTTCCTGGACGGCGTGGTGAGCGTTTGTACAAATCTCCTGAGATCTAACCATCTGGACTCTGAAAGTTTTGCTGTGGACGGTGTGTTTGTCAGACAGATGGATGGAGTGGAAAAGCACTTATGAGTGTCCCCCTGCAGGGGCTGCTGGGTATCCAGACAGAAATCTCTACAAATATTGGGCACTTCCTTAATCCATCCCCTTCTTTTCTCTCTCACTCTCTCTCTTTCTCCCTCGCTCTCTTCTTCTCCTTCCCTCTCTCCATCTCGCTCTCTCCCCTGATGCATGCCCTTAAACCCCATATTCATTATGGCCTGTAATATGATTATGTTAACCTGATGAATTAGGAGAAATGTTTCTTTAAGCAAACTTTCCGTAGCCAGGGCTAAATGGGTTTTGTCCGGGATCCAGGGCAGTGGGGGGGGGTGAAGAAAAGCAAGACTGTTTTGGGCAGAGTGTGTCTGGGGGGGGGGGTGGGGGGGGGGGGGTGCTTAATGGTTATTCCGAACCTCACGTCTGCCTTCGCTTGCTGTTTTAAACACTTTTGGCTCTGTGCCAACTCCCCCTGCCCCCTCCAGGGGTGCACTGTACTACCCAGGGCCCTCTGAGGGGCTGTAATAGACCTTTTTAAGAAATCATGATAACTAGGAGAAGAAGGATCACGATTACAGCGTTTAATGAACTCAAGTAAAGCTGAGCGGTGAGGAGGGAGGGCAAAGGCCGCAAAGCTCTGTGAGGGGGCGAGGTTCAAGCATCACAGTAACTGGGCAAATGACGATCACGAGACCATGATAACATCATAAAACTAATGAAGGTAATGACTGTGTTTAAGCGAACAAGCTTAATGCACGCTTGTCCTACTTCAGTCCTGGAGGGACAGTGTGTTTGGTGACTTATGGAACGTTTGTAGAACTTAAATGTTTAAAGGAAGTTTTTGATGGGATAAAAAAATTTACACACATTGCTACCATGCAGACACTGCCCCCTCCAGGACTGGAGTTAAACCTGCAGGCACTTTGGCCCTCCAGGACTGGAGTTAAACCTGCAGACACTGCCCCCTCCAGGACTGGAGTTAAACCTGCAGACACTGCCCCCTCCAGGACTGGAGTTAAACCTGCAGACTCTGCGGCCCTCCAGGACTGGAGTTAAACCTGCAGACATTGCGGCCCTCCAGGACTGGAGTTAAACCTGCAAACACTACCCCCTCCAGGACTGGAGTTAAACCTGCAGATGCTGCATCCCTCTGTTGCTAAGGTTGCATATGTTTTGGAGTTTTAAAATCACAATAACAGAGCAAAAGACGACAAATCGATGCACATATCTTTGGGTTTGTGTGGTTATGAGGATGGGGAGGTCCAATCCCTACTGAGCCTAGCCAGACGCTGGGGCCATTAACAAGAGACAAGGCCTACCCATGATCCATGGCGGTTAAACAGTGTGAGCTGGAGAACTGAGAGATCCTGTCAGGAGAGCCAGGCAGTGAAGACCCCCCCCGAAGCCCAGAATCAAGCAGACAAGGTGTGATTACTGTGGGGGGGCGGGGGGGGGGCTGTAATTTCTGAGCTCGTGGACACATGTGTAATATGCTGATCCCGCCACACCTATTACAGACTTACCCTCTCAGGTCAGATACTGGACTTCGTCACAGTCGAGAAAAACTCACTGTTTAATAAATCTTTCATTTCTGCAGCTCGTTTCTCTCGGGTAACCGTTGCCATGTGTGTAATATCACATGTAATCTTTTCCATGGATCTTGCGAGGGTAGAAATGCGCAACTCTTTTTACCCGAAAGAAAAACATTGTTTCTCTGTTTCCGTCCCAGCAGATTGCTCTTGCTGAGGGATTAATGTGACTCTCTGGATTGTGTGAATTCTGAACAGTGCTTATGGTTTCTGCACCCTCTCTGAAAAACAAAAAAAAAAGATGGGTCCACTAATAGCTGAGCCCCGCTGTGGAAAGGTAGGGGTTAAGCTGGTTAAACGCTGTCTGATTGCTCTCTAGCAGCCTCTACTGGTCGGCCGAGCACATGCAGGTTAGTGAATTGATCTTATGTTGACTTTGTGCTCCTCTGTGGGCATCAGGCAGATCTGTGGTGGGGACAGAAGTGTGGCTGGAGAGGGACATTTCGAGGTGTAAAAATTTTGGCACAATTTTTGGAGATTTAAATGAAGAATAAGGAGAGGGTTGTACTTGCTGTCCCTTCAGCTCTTAACCAACCAGCTATCCTCAGAGATTCTGGCTTTCTCTAACCAGCAAACCCGGGTGATTCTACATTTTTATTAACCAGCTAACTTGAGCTATTCAGGGTTCTCATTAATTAAGTGGTGACACAGACTTTGCTTTGTTATTAAAATTAGCTGTAAATGGCACCCCTTCTGTTTTATTCTTATTGTTTAGGTTCTTTTTTCTTTTGCGACTGGAATCAACAGGTAACCCCCCCTCTTCTCCACATTGTGCCGCCAGCTCATTACCATAACAACAGATACAGCCTCATGACAAGTCCCGGGCATGGTGCCCATTGGGGGGTGGGGGTGTGGTTGCTGGGGGTCGATGTGCCACTGTCACAGCTGAGCCCATACTCGGCAGCTTTACCGTTTATCGCTCCAACACTGAAAAAAACACCATTGTAAAGCTTTGATGAGCTCATATATGAGTAAATGCAAACACAAGTAAATACAAACCCTCATAAGAATGAACAGGGTGTGTATAAGGGGCAGGGAGACTCCAGGGGCAGGGACTGGTTTGGGGGTGCAGGGGTCATGAGGAGGAGAGCGGAGGATGCTGGTCGGTGCAGCTGGCCCACTGGGTGGGCGAGACGTGGGTGCGCTGTGTGAATGACTCTCCCCCTGCAGAGCGATGCCCTCACCCTCACCATGTGCCAGGGCCAGCTGCCCGCATCTGCCCGGCACATTCTGTGACTGGCACTGAGGGAACATTGGCACGTAATCGACCACAGGGGGGCTCTCCCTCAACAAGAACTGTGCAGTCTATGCACCATTTTATGGATATTTACATTTAACCATTTAGCCGAGGCTAAAACCACTACCCAGGGAAACATAAACTGCTTACATTTACGCAATATTAATTTATACAGATGGATATTTTTGTGGAAGAAAGTTGGGTACCTTACTCAAGGAAGCGACTGCAGTGCTCTGGGAATCGACCCCACCACCTGAGTTTGAGACCCAGCTTCCTGACCATTCCATTACAAAGCTGGGCTGTGTCTACCAATCACACACAGGTCTGATGGGCTGCTGGCCAATCATGTGCCATCCAGGCAGGACTGCCAGCCAATCACGAATGACCATGCCACAGTCCAGCCTCTGTGTGTCCTGAAACAGCGCCCTAACAGTACAGATAATCTATCCAGCCTGCCAAGAGTTTGATGCCCACTTATGGAGTGAATTCACATAGTGGAACACTGCGTTCTAACATTGTAATCCACTCCACACCCTGCAAACTACATTTTAATGCTTTTAATATGGGATTTGGGTCAGAGTTAGCACTGGATGGACTGGATTTATACTCCACCTTTCATCTCATGATCTCGTGGAGTTCAGCAGTGAAGTGTGGGAAACCACATCTCTAACAAAACGGATGCATTAGCACCAACATGGGTGCTGCGCAGCAGCCATTTTGGCTCAACGTGCATCTATATTTCACATGGTCCTTGTCCATCCGTTAGAATTGTTAGATTGGAATGGCTGTGCACCAGTGCACGGTTTCACCTCAAAAAGTTGTCTCCATGACCGCAGTTTCCATTAAATGCCTTCAGCGAGGAGAGAGAAACCTCTCCAGCCGTCGCGGCGCAGGTGTGGTCCGCTCTTGACTCTGGGCGTGTGGAGCATGGCGCCGCAGTGGGGTGTGAAATGTCCCATGTGTATGCAGCATAATTTTCCATGACATGCAGCGCTCACACACACAGGCAGCTTAATGCATTTCAACAAAACACGCACGTTTTCAAAAAGGGGTACAGGGGCAAGTTTTTTTTTTTTTTTTAAACTTTGATTTTGATGTGATTGGGGCTGACAGAGCTCGTTTTTGTTTGAATTTTTTCAAACAGCCGGTCTAAAGTTATATAAATTCGCTTTAACTAAAACATGTCCACTGACATCCATGTGCGTTAAAGCACACTTGGGTTACTTGGAGGCATGATTTGGGCTGGCTTGGCGATGTACGGGCCGAGCTGCACAGGAATTAATTTACATTTATGAATATGATCACTGGTGCGGAGGCTCGCTCCACACATGCTGCTGCTGGGGTCCTCTGAGTCACCTCTAATCTGAGACCAGAGCAGGAGAACCGGCTGGGTCAGCTGGAGCCTCACCACACCTTCAGAGTCCCCCGCCCTGCACACTGAACAGAACCTGCCAATGCAGGGCACAGAGACCATCCCTCAATGCACTCACACACACACTCACACACACACACATACCCACACATAAACACATACACACACATACACTTACACACACACACACACACACCCACACGCACTCACACACACACACACACACACACACACACACACACACACACACATACACACACACACACTTACACACACACTCACACACACACACACACACACATACACACCCACACGCACTCTCACACACACACACTCACACACATACACATACCCACACACACACACACCCACACACACACCACTCACACATACCCACCCACACGCCCACACACTCACACGCACACACACACATAAACACCTACACACACACACACTCACTCACACACCACACACATACCCACACACACACACTCAACACGCACACACACTCTCACACACACCCACACACACCACACACCCACACACACCCCCCACCCACATACACTTCACACACCACTCACACACCCCCATACCCCACCACACTCACACCCACACACACCCCACACCTATCCACACACACATAAACCCACATACACTTACACAAACACACACACACACACATACCCACACGCGCACACACACACACACGCATACGCGAACACGCACACATATACACATACAAACACACACTCGCACATGCACACTCACACATAAACATCAGTAACAGAGAGTCCATACCCACACACACACACACACACACACACACACACACACTCACACATCAGCATCAGTAACAGAGAGTCCATACCCACACACACACACACACACACACACACTCACACATCAGCATCAGTAACAGAGAGTCCATACCCTGCATAACCAGCTGACTCTGATGCTAGAGAGCATCCATCTGTGTCCCCAAAAACAAAACAAAACAAAACAAAATAAAGCCTCGTCCCATCTCCCCTTCTCCCCCCCCCCCCCCCAACCCACCCCCCCCCCCCCGCCCCGGCCAGGACTGGTGTCCAATAATGAACTCACTTCCCACCGTTTGTGTCCTGCGTGCCGGCCAGCATTAATGACCCAACACAGCACTCTTTATGGGGATGGAGCGCTTTCTGCAGACTGGGCCGGGTGGGGGGGGGTGCTAGGATTGGGGGTGCAGCTGGGGTGGGCCGGTGCACTGTGGCGGGGATTACAAGGCATTGGGTCCCATCCTGCACAGGCTGTCTTTGTAGGGCCCAGGTGCATGCTGGATCCATGCCTGAACTGACCGCCCCCCCCACCCACCCCCACATTGTGTCTGTTGTTTAATTATGCATGCGCCACACAATTACAATACCACACATTTCCTGTGAAGGGGCTGAGTCACCCCCTATGCCTGACTGACCCCCCCCCAAAATCACCTCCTGCCCGTGTGTGATCTGTAGTGTGGCGCAGGCCCAATTAAACACACTTATGCAGTCTCTACAAGTCTGTTCAGTCAAAGCAGACTTTCATCTCCTCAGACACAATTCTGTTTCAAACTCTTTGCAACTATCAGATGTCCCAGCATAAAGATTCAGCAGAACTGCAGTAAACCCCCCCCCCCCCCCCCCCCCAGAGGAATTGTACACAGGCAGTACATAAATCAGTATATGTGGAACTACATATTTTTTTAAATAAAATAATAATAAAAAATGCAATGAAATCTAAATATTGCAATATCTAGAAAAATGTAGTTCTGTGTGTATTTATGTTGTGAGTAGAGTTGTGTGTTTTTCAGTAGCTTTGATGATGAGGAAGATGAGAACGAAGAAAGGAAGAGGAAGACCATGGCAGCTGAGAGATTTTTTGGATGTTCCCTTGGATGCTGCACGCATCTGAGAGCGATCGCCAGATCAGAAAAAAACCTCCACAGGTGTGCGCCGTGGCGCCCGGAGGTGCGTGCCTTCCTGCCACGTCCCTGTGCTTCAGATCCGTCACGTCTCTCCGCCGTGGACGGAAAGCCTTCTGGACCTCCGCGCTGCAGAGCAGAGAGTTTACAATGCCAGCCCTGGCGGGCCGAGGTGCCTGCAGGCCTGCAGCAGCTAATTTAGGCCCAGCGGAGTCTGCCGCTTCTCTCCCCTGGTGTGTCCCTCCTCACTCCAGGACCTGAGCTGATCAGTTCAGTCAGATGGTGTGGTGTGTGGCTGGAGCAATAGGAGAGGGTGCAGAGCCGTTTCCATAGTCGGGCTGAAATGGGGTGTGTGTGATTCTCGCCCCCAGGGGCCAGGACCACCCCCGCTCCCCCTTTTTACAGAGTTCCCTCTGAAGACTGACAGTCTTAATTACGTTTTAATTACGAGGCTGGTTCTGTCCTCAGTTTCCTACATCTTATTTACAATTTGCAGGAAATTACTGCAAATTGCGTTATATACCAGGGAATAAACTTGTGTGCACTGTGTGATATTTTTGAAGTTGGGGGATGAAACTGACATGAGCAAATATATATATATATTGTCAGAAATGGGGTTAGCTGCTTATGTGTCTGCTTTCTTTCTTCACATTTTTAATTTGACTATTTATTTTTTCAGCTGTGTTAATTCTGGGTTTTGTCTTTGACAGATGAAAAGTAGACACAGAGAAAGAGAGGAAAGGAGAAGTGAGAAAGAGACTCAGAGAGGGATAAACTTAATAATAATGTAAAATGAATATAAAATAAAATGTGCTTATTTCTTT
>JAFBMS010002445.1:0-28705 GCA_019788955.1 Albula glossodonta
GTAACAGTGTTGGCCTCGTTTCCCTGCTGCTGCTGATTTATTGACTCAGATGATGGTCAATCGGACAACTGAGGTACCGTGTTCCAGCCCTCTGCTGACCCCTGCTGTTTGCATCCTCCCCTGCTTTGCCTCATGGCTGCATGTCTTCATTCATTGCATGGCAGTTTCTTATTTTGAAGCTCCATAATGTCTTACTTTAATGCTTCTCTAATGCTGTAATTTCAGATTTTTATTATTGAATGATCATTTGTTGATGTTATGTTTTGCTTATGATAGCTCATTCACTTGTATCTCCAGAATTTCAGTGATTACCATGCTGTTGTGGCATTTAAACAGGAAAGTTAACATGATGGTTATTAAGTTCTAATAAATATTATATTAATATATAGGGATATCTAAGTAAGTATTTTATATTTGGTGCCAGTCTAAGCATTTATGATTATACCAAATGTCACATGGGCATACACTGTCAAACAGACATGGCACATGGAAAAAGAGGTTCTGAAAGGAGATACTCAGTGAATTCATTTTCTGTATGTGGTATTTGGGCTTATTTTTCATTTGGGCTCTGATTAGCTTTCATTTTTTAAAATGGTGTCCTACTTGTGATTGAAACTGGTTGAAAATCAAAGAATTTAAGTGTGTTTCCAAATGCTGTTATTCCTAAAATGATTACACAAATCCTTTGAATGTAACATGACACACTCACACACACACTTTTATAAAATACACATATAAGTGTGCATTTACAATAAGTGTAAACGCACTTATACACAGATATTCACACACATACACACACACTCTGTCTCTTACACACACTCACACAACCTCTCTCTCACACACACTTTCTCACGTACACACACTCTCTCTCTCTCTTACAAATACACACATTCTGTCACACACACATGCACGCACACACTCACACACACACACATGCACGCACACACACACATGCGCACGCACACACACACACATGAACACTCACGCACACACACACACATGCGCACGCACACACACACATGAACACTCACGCACGCACACACACACATGCACGCACACACTCACATATTCACAATCACACACACACACATATTAGTCTGTTGCCTAGCCATCTGTAGAAAGCTCTGGCGCGTCCTTTGATTTCCCAGTGCAAGGGGTTCCATCATCACTCTGTTCACATAATGTGTTTTTAATGACTTGCAGTCACAGTATTTTTCATGTTTGTAAATAATGTTTTCATATTAAACCGGACCCTGTTGGTCAGAATGGAAAGGTAAGACTCTTCATGTGATAACAGAAAGGCTGTGGTGTGTATGTTTGTAGAGGCATGTTACACTCTCATGTGGCAAGAGTAGAAGACTCTTCTGTCTCACTGGTACAGCTATGAAACCCTCTGTGTGTGTGAGTGGATGCCTGTTACCATACAGGCTGAGTAAGTGGGAAATATGTGTTGCATGATGCAATAGCATTTTGCCTGTTTCGTACAGAAAGTTGTGTTCTGAGTGCAGATATTGGCATTCTGATGATAACTGTATGTTCATTTTTATTTTTGGTTTTTATAGACAGACTGTATGTAGTGACAGCTGCATGCAGAGGGAATTTTGGGAAGTATGGATTTCTAACCGGAAGACAGAACATCATTCCTTCCCTCTGTCTTCCCTCATTCTCTATCCCTCTCTGTCACACAGAGTGGATTCACCCCCCTGCATATCGCTGCTCACTATGGAAATGTCAATGTCTCCACTCTGCTGTTGAACCGAGGAGCGGCTGTCGACTTCACTGCCAGGGTACGTGTGAAAGCCATGAAACAGCCCCAATACCACACACACACTCACACACATAGTCTCAGTCCTGTTGTGTTCTCCTTGCAGACACACACGCACGCACACACTCGGTCTCAGACCTGTTGTGTTCCCCCTGCAGACACACACACATACACACTCAGTCTCAGGCCTGTTGTGTTCCCCCTGCAGACACACACACGTACACACACACACACACACACACACACAGTCTCAGGCCTGTTGTGTTCCCCCTGCAGACACACATGCACGCACACACACACACACACACTCAGTCTCAGGCCTGTTGTGTTCCCCCTGCAGACACACACACACACACACACACACTCAGTCTCAGGCCTGTTGTGTTCTCCCTGCAGACACACACGCACGCACACACACACACACACACACAGTCTCAGGCCTGTTGTGTTCCCCCTGCAGACACACACACACACACACACACTCAGTCTCAGGCCTGTTGTGTTCTCCCTGCAGACACACACACACACATGCACACACACACACACACACACACACACACCACACCTCAGTCTCAGGCCTGTTGTGTTCTCCCTGCAGACACACACACACACACACAGTCTCAGGCCTGTTGTGTTCTCCCTGCAGACACACACACACACACACACACACACACACTCAGTCTCAGGCCTGTTGTGTTCTCCCTGCAGACACACACACACACACACACAGTCTCAGGCCTGTTGTGTTCTCCCTGCAGACACACACACACACACACACACTCAGTCTCAGGCCTGTTGTGTTCCCCCCTGCAGAACGGTATCACACCGCTGCATGTAGCCTCTAAGCGTGGGAACAGCAGCATGGTGAGGCTGCTGCTGGACAGAGGAGCACAGATCGACGCCAAGACCCGCGTGAGTCTCTCCTGCAGCTGCGCAGTCACCCGCTCTTTCCTTTCCACAGCTGTAGCTGCCGGGGCAACCTGTAGTCTAGTGGCCAAGGTAAATGACTGGAACCCCGGAGGCTGGTGGCTCAAGCCCCAGTCCAGCCACAGCAAGAACACCATTGCTGTTGGGCCCTTGAGCAAGGCCCTTAACCCCACATTGCTCCCAGGGAGGATTGGTCCCTGGCTAGTCTAATCAACTGCAAGTCGCTTTGGATAAAAGCGTCAGCTAAATAATGATAATGCAATGTAATGTAAAGCTGTGCAGTCAGACCCTCATGGTGCAGGTGGTGACCAGTTGGTGCCCTGTACTAGAGAGTCCTTAGTAGAGTTCAGTCACCTAACCTTCTATTTATGTTTTAAAAAAAAACATTACAATCTCACTACACTATAGCTGAAGCTTTTTTTCATTAAATCTTCTTCAGTGAGAAGCAGCCAGTAGGTGATGTGAGATGTTTCATAGCCCCTGGGCTCTGTCTGCTCTACAGGATGGACTGACCCCGCTGCACTGTGCAGCGAGAAGTGGACATGACCAGACTGTGGAGCTGCTGCTTGAGAGAGGAGCACCCCTACTGGCCAGAACCAAGGTACTGTACTCACTGCTCAATGCACACAAACACACACAGTTTACATTTACGCCATGGCAGGCTTGCAGTCTCCTTTCTGATTGGTGGGAGGGCGTAAATTCTATTCCTGTATACAGACATCTATGAAGTAGTTCCGGCCAAGAGGCTTGATCACCATTCCAAATCAATACTCTGTATCTCCTGTCTGAGCTGCTGATTCATCTTTGGTTCCAGCTGCCATTGCCTGTGACCATAGATACCCTAGATACACCAGTTGTTTAATTAAAGTAATAGCTAACATTATAACAATGGATAAAAAGCTTGTATACTGCAAATATCTTTGTGTGTGCAGTATTTCGTAGGAATATTAACAGAAGTTTCACATGAATAGTGTTAGCAACATGCCAGCTAGTTGCTGTAGTTCTGCGCAAAGTCAGTTAATCTGTGAATAAACTATTTTATCCAGGTAGTGAAATCTAGCAAGGTGTGTTTTTAGCCTTATAGCTTTTGGCATAATACTTACTACATTCATGAATAAAATTAAACATTTTTATTTACATTTTATTTAGATTATACTCTTCCATTCATTGCCACACTAACTTTAACTACGAAGTCAGTAACATAATATGTTTAAAAAACTGCAAATATGCTTTTAAATGTTCATTTAAGTTTCAGATGATATTAAACAAATGCTTTTATCTTTGATGAGTGAGCATGGTATGATTGGGATAATGTACTCGGAGGTGTACGGTTCTATGGAAACAGTGTGCTTATCGGGGGAAAACCCCTCGGCCTCATCTCAGGGTGTTCTTTGATCTCTGCATCATACATTTTTTTTGTATAACCGTAACCCTAACCCTAACCATACTCCTCAGCATTATCTCTTACATAAACACACATGCGTAACATACATATTTAACATACATAAACACAAATGTACAAATAAAGATAAATGCACACATATGTATATACAAACACACTGGCACAGTCACACATGTGCATACAATAAACATGCACACACATATATACTTATAAAAACGTGCACATATAAACACTCGCATGTACATGCAAACACACACACATACATGTGTTTATATAAATAAATATGCACACAGGCGCACATCTGTAGCAGTCTCACTGACCCAAAAATACTGCTAATGTGCAGAAGGTATAAGGCTGGAAGCACCATTTTGATTATGTTTATGATTATGATTATTGCTTACTAGTTTCAAACATTAATGTTTACGGATGAGCATTCCTCCCAAACAAAACAATCTCTAAGCACAATCATAACTGGGGTAAAAGCCATATGTTGACATCATAGCTATAAACATATTTGGGAAAATTAAACTAGACAGCAGAAGCTAGTACACTGCATAATTTTTTGTGTGTGAGGCAAAAAATTATCAAGTCCTCCTGGATGTAAAAAAGATACGATTAAAAATCAAATTCAATGATGCTAACTAGCTATAAATAAGAATAAATAACAAATGTATGGCTTCTTGCTACCTTTACCACCACACATGATAAAAATGAATACCGTATTTATTCGTGTATAATAAGCACTTGTGTATAATACGCACCCGAAATTATGGGCAATGAAATCCTGGAAAAATTATCTCTCGTGTATAATACGCACTGACTTTTCCTTAGTATACAGCCATGACTTCTGTGTACCGTTCAGTGGCTGTCGGTGAGTTGGAAACAGAGGAAGCAAAAACCTCACCTTTAAACCCATCATTAATTGCCTGTTCCCGTTTATCCGCCTAGGTAAAGAAATAAAACAAACGATGCGCCGAATAATCAACACCAATTGCGTAAACAAAGTAAATGATTGTTAGTGTCATTCTGAGATCGTGACTGTTTTTTGCAAACTAGTTGAGGCCTGTTTTTTTCTAACCTAAGATTTCAACGGCAGAATCTTGCAAATCAGACGAGAGCATTTGACACGAATATTTTCTGACTTTGGGCAGAGACCAAAAAGTACAATTATCCACAAATTACAAGAACATGTGGGTATAACAAATGCTGCATAGCTCAAGAAAGATAAATAACACTATCGCAAAATGACTTTGGTAATCATTTACTCTATTTTTGCGATTGGTGTTAATTGTTCTGCAAATCGTTAGTTTTACTGTTAACCTATGTGGATTAAGGGCAGCATGCTGAAATTAATGATAGATTTAAAAGTGAGGTTTGTGCATACTGTTTACAACTCGTCAACCGCCACTGGAACCGTTACACCCCTAGTCATTACCAACTAAACTTGTTACATTGAAAAAGTTCACGCATCCAAATGAACAAAAAGCTCATTCGAAAGTGACCTTTTAATTTTACTGTTGTAAGCCGTACAAGTGCGCCTGTTGTAAAGTCAAAAATGTGGAAATCACACGATCGGATATATCGTCCAACCTGAATCTGCCCGAACATGAAGAGGGATTACTCGTCATTAGCTTCGCTTTTATTATGGTGATTTAATTTTTCGTTACAGATCAGTTAGCTTGTACAATAAATATAACTTATTTCCGGTCATACCGTCCAGAATGTGGCCACGCACTTGGCCTATAAAAGGGGTAACATTTAGTTCTCGTGCATAATGTGCACCCTTAATTTTTAGATTTAAAAATCAGGACAAAATTGCGCAATATAAACAAATAAATACGGAACTTCCACTGATAATGAACGTTTACAGCTCTGGTAACATTTCACATGTATAGGAGTTATGTGTAAAAATCACCAAAAAATAAAAGTACCTACATATTCCTGAGGGCTATAATGAAGCTCAGGCCTTAATGCCATACAATAACAATGTGTGTGTGTGCGTGTGGGTGTGTGTGTGTGTGTGCGTGTGTGTGCGTGTGCGCGTGTGTGTGCGTGTGTGTGCGCGTGTGTGCGTGTGCGTGCGTGTGTGTGTGCCTCTCCTGCAGAACGGACTCTCTCCCCTGCACATGTCAGCACAGGGTGACCATGTGGAATGCATGAAGCATCTGCTCCATCACTCGGCACCTGTTGATGATGTCACACTGGACTATCTGACCTCCCTGCATGTGGCAGCTCACTGTGGACACTACAGAGTCACCAAGTTACTCCTGGACAAGAGGGCCAACCCCAACGCCCGTGCCCTGGTACACACACACTTCTGTGTTTTGTGGGCTAGAACTGCGTGGGTAATGCTGTGTTCTTTGGGTGTAAAAGCACAGGGTTAATAATATGTTGTGGGTTCTGTTGGGCAGAACGGCTTCACTCCTCTGCACATCGCCTGTAAGAAGAACAGGGTGAAGGTGATGGAGCTTCTGCTGAAGTATGGAGCCATCATCCAGGCCATCACTGAGGTAGGAGCCCATCAGTCCCAACATCTGTCATCACTGGGGGGGGTCAGTGTGTGCTGTAGGGGTCAGTACTGTAGGGTCAGTGAGCTGTAGGATCAGTAACCTGTAGGGGTTGGTGCTGTAGGGGTCAGTACTGTAGGGTCAGTGAGCTGTAGGATCAGTAACCTGTAGGGGTTGGTGCTGTAGGGGTCAGTACTGTAGGGTCAGTGAGCTGTAGGATCAGTAACCCGTAGGGGTTGGTGCTGTAGGGGTCAGTACTGTAGGGTCAGTGAGCTGTAGGATCAGTAACCTGTAGGGGTTGGTGCTGTAGGGGTCAGTACTGTAGGGTCAGTGAGCTGTAGGATCAGTAACCTGTAGGGGTTGGTGCTGTAGGGGTCAGTACTGTAGGGTCAGTGCTGTAGGATCAGTAACCCGTAGGGGTTGGTGCTGTAGGGGTCAGTACTGTAGGGTCAGTGAGCTGTAGGATCAGTAACCTGTAGGGGTTGGTGCTGTAGGGGTCAGTACTGTAGGGTCAGTGAGCTGTAGGATCAGTAACCTGTAGGGGTTGGTGCTGTAGGGGTCAGTACTGTAGAGTCAGTGAGCTGTTTAGTCAGTATCTTCCTCTCCCCCTGCAGTCTGGCCTCACACCAATCCATGTGGCAGCGTTCATGGGCCACACCAACATCATCCTGCTCCTGCTGCAGAATGGAGCATCACCTGACATCCGCAACATCGTGAGTGTCAGTCACTGTGTATTCCCCAGTTTTACCTAACTTATCCTGGTATGGTAAAAGCAAACCCATTTTTCCTTTTCAATGACATGGAGAATGAAAGTTGGTGGGGATTAGTTCGACATGAGAAGGGTACAGGGTGGATTCACTGTTTAGGTTCAGCAGTATGATAGTAGAAGGGTACAGGGTGGATTCACTGTTTAGGTTCAGCAGTATGATAGTAGAAGGGTACAGGGTGGATTCACTGTTTAGGTTCAGCAGTATGATAGTAGAAGGGTACAGGGTGGATTCACTGTTTAGGTTCAGCAGTATGATAGTAGAAGGGTACAGGGTGGATTCACTGTTTAGGTTCAGCAGTATGATAGTAGAAGGGTACAGGGTGGATTCACTGTTTAGGTTCAGCAGTATGATAGTAGAAGGGTACAGGGTGGATTCACTGTTTAGGTTCAGCAGTATGATAGTAGAAGGGTACAGGGTGGTGTGGCTGCTTAGCTTCAGCAGTGTGACAGTAGAAGGGTACAGGTTGGTATGGCTGCTTAGCTTCAGCAGTGTGACAGTAGAAGGGTACAGGGTGGTGTGGCTGCTTAGCTTCAGCAGTGTGACAGTAGAAGGGTACAGGGTGGTGTGGCTGCTTAGCTTCAGCAGTGAGACAGTAGAAGGGTACAGGGTGGTGTGGCTGCTTAGCTTCAGCAGTGTGACAGTAGAAGGGTACAGGGTGGTGTGGCTGCTTAGCTTCAGCAGTGTGACAGTCGAAGGGTACAGGGTGGTGTGGCTGCTTAGCTTCAGCAGTGTGACAGTAGAAGGGTACAGGGTGGTGTGGCTGCTTAGCTTCAGCAGTGTGACAGTAGAAGGGTACAGGGTGGTGTGGCTGCTTAGCTTCAGCAGTGTGACAGTCGAAGGGTACAGGGTGGTGTGGCTGCTTAGCTTCAGCAGTGTGACAGTAGAAGGGTACAGGGTGGTGTGGCTGCTTAGCTTCAGCAGTGTGACAGTAGAAGGGTACAGGGTGGTGTGGCTGCTTAGCTTCAGCAGTGAGACAGTAGAAGGGTACAGGGTGGTGTGGCTGCTTAGCTTCAGCAGTGTGACAGTAGAAGGGTACAGGGTGGTGTGTGCTTAGCTTCAGCAGTGTGACAGTCGAAGGGTACAGGGTGGTGTGTGCTTAGCTTCAGCAGTGTGACAGTAGAAGGGTACAGGGTGGTGTGTGCTTAGCTTCAGCAGTGTGACAGTAGAAGGGTACAGGGTGGTGTGTGCTTAGCTTCAGCAGTGTGACAGTAGGAGGGTACAGGGTGGTGTGGCTGCTTAGCTTCAGCAGTGTGACAGTAGAAGGGTACAGGGTGGTTAATTTGGGCTGCTGGCTGAATATCACACATTTGTGAGGACACAATTACAGTATAACCTGTGGGTATGTGATAGAACTTCAGTTTGTCAGTATATGTTGTCTTTATGCATATCTTGTGTAAACTGTTGTGTTTGTCTTTGGCCAGCGGGGGGAGACAGCGCTGCACATGGCTGCTCGCGCAGGACAGACAGAGGCTGTTCGATGTCTCTTAAGGAATGGAGCCCTGGTGGACGCCACAGCGAGGGTAAATATGTCACACACCCCCTCTACATACTCTGGCACTGTGTATGATCTCTGCACTCTACACTCTATATACTCTGACACTGTGTATGAGCTCTACACTCTACACTCTGACACTGTGTATGAGCTCTGCACTCTACACTCTGGCACTGTGTATGAGCTCTACACTCTGGCACTGTGTATGAGCTCTGCAATCTACACTCTATATACTCTGACACTGTGTATGAGCTCTACACTCTACACTCTGGCACTGTGTATGAGCTCTGCACTCTACACTCTGGCACTGTGTATGAGCTCTACACTCTGGCACTGTGTATGAGCTCTGCAATCTACACTCTGACACTGTGTATGAGCTCTGCACTCTACACTCTGGCACTGTGTATGAGCTCTGCATTCTACACTCTGGCACTGTGTATGAGCTCTGCACTCTACACTCTGACACTGTGTATGAGCTCTGCACTCTACACTCTGACACTGTGTATGAGCTCTACACTCTACACTCTATATACTCTGACACTGTGTATGAGCTCTACACTCTACACTCTGGCATTGTGTATGAGCTCTGCACTCTACACTCTGGCACTGGGTATGAGCTCTACACTCTACACTCTGACACTGTGTATGAGCTCTACACTCTACACTCTGGCACTGTGTATGAGCTCTGCACTCTACACTCTGGCACTGTGTATGAGCTCTGCACTCTGGCACTGTGTATGAGCTCTGCAATCTACACTCTGACACTGTGTATGAGCTCTGCACTCTACACTCTGGCACTGTGTATGAGCTCTGCATTCTACACTCTGGCACTGTGTATGAGCTGTACACTCAATACTCTGGCACTGTGTATAAGCTCTGCACTCTACACTCTGGCACTGTGTATAAGCTCTGCACTCTACACTCTCTGTATACTCTGACACTGTGTATGAGCTCTGCACTCTACACTCTGGCACTGTGTATGAGCTCTGCACTCTATCACTCTATATACTCTGACACTGTGTATGAGCTCTACACTCTATACACTAATACACTAACTGTGTATGTTTAGGTGTGTATTGCTGTGTGTAGTGTGTATGTTTAGGTGTGTATTGCTGTGTGTAGTGTGTATGTTTAGGTGTGCATTGCTGTGTGTACTGTGTATGTTTAGGTGTGTATTGCTGTGTGTAGTGTGTATGTTTAGGTGTGTATTGCTGTGTGTAGTGTGTATGTTTAGGTTTGCATTGCTGTGTGTAGTGTGTATGTTTAGGTATGTATTGCTGTGTGTAGTGTGTATGTTTAGGTGTGTATTGCTGTGTGTAGTGTGTATGTTTAGGTGTGTATTGCTGTGTGTAGTGTGTATGTTTAGGTGTGTATTGCTGTGTGTAGTGTGTTTGTTTAGGTCTGTATTGCTGTGTGTACTGTGTATGTTCAGTATTGTGTGTGTGTATTGCTGTGTGTAGTGTGTATGTTTAGGTGTGTATTGCTGTGTGTAGTGTGTATGTTTAGGTGTGTATCGCTGTGTGTAGTGTGTATGTTTAGGTGTGTATTGCTGTGTGTAGTGTGTTTGTTTAGGTGTGTATTGCTGTGTGTAGTGTGTATGTTTAGGTGTGCATTGCTGTGTGTAGTGTGTATGTTTAGGTGTGCATTGCTGTGTGTAGTGTGTATGTTTAGGTGTGTATTGCTGTGTATTGTGTGTTCAGGAGGATCAGACTCCCTTGCACATTGCGTCGCGGCTGGGGAAGGCAGAGATTGTGCAGCTGCTCCTGCAGCACATGGCTCATCCTGACGCCTCCACCCTCAGTGGCTACACCCCCCTGCATATCTCTGCCCGCGAGGGCCAACTGGGTGTGGCGTCTGTCCTAATGGAGGCGGGGGCCAACAACTCCCTCCCCACCAAGGTGAAATGCACCCCTCCAACAGACCACTCTTTCTTTAAAAGATTTTCTGTGGTTATAACTCAGTATCTCACTCTGACCTGTTTAATTTCTAATGCAGAAACTCACTCTGAGCTGTTCTGTTTCTAATGGAGAAACTCACTCTGACCTGTTTAATTTTTAATGCAGAAACTCACTCTGACCTGTTTAATTTCTAATGCAGAAACTCACTCTGACCTGTTTAATTTCTAATGCAGAAACTCACTCTGACCTGTTTAATTTCTAATGCAGAAACTCACTCTGAGCTGTTCTGTTTCTAATGGAGAAACTCACTCTGACCTGTTTAATTTCTAATGCAGAAACTCAGTCTGACCTGTTTAATTTCTAATGCAGAAACTCACTCTGAGCTGTTCTGTTTCTAATGCAGAAACTCACTCTGACCTGTTTAATTTCTAATGCAGAAACTCACTCTGAGCTGTTCTGTTTCTAATGGAGAAACTCACTCTGACCTGTTTAATTTCTAATGCAGAAACTCAGTCTGACCTGTTTAATTTCTAATGCAGAAACTCACTCTGACCTGTTTAATTTCTAATGCAGAAACTCACTCTGAGCTGTTCTGTTTCTAATGGAGAAACTCACTCTGACCTGTTTAATTTCTAATGCAGAAACTCACTCTGACCTGTTTAATTTCTAATGCAGAAACTCACTCTGACCTGTTTAATTTCTAATGCAGAAACTCACTCTGAGCTGTTCTGTTTTCCTCACTCTGAGCTGTTCCATTTCTAATGCAGAAAGGATTCACTCCACTGCATGTGGCTGCAAAGTACGGAAGCCTTGATGTGGCAAAGCTCCTTCTGCAGCACAAAGCTTCTCCTGACGCTTCTGGAAAGGTAAGAATCATGCCCCAGGGGATGATGGTTAGGGTTAGGGGATGATGGTTAGGGATAGAGGATGATGGTTAGGGGTAGGGATGATGGTTAGGGTTAAGGTTAGGGTTAGGGTTAGGGTTAGGGTTAGGGTTAGGGTTAGGGTTAGGGTTAGGGTACAGGTTAGGGTTAGGGTTAGGGTTTTTAGGTTTAGGGGATAGGGTTAGGGTTAGGTTAGGGTTAGGGTTAGGGTTAGGGTTAGGGTTAGGGTTAGGGTTAGGGTTAGGGTTAGGGTTAGGGTTAGGGTTAGGGTTAGGGGATGATGGTTAGGGATTAGGGGGGTAGGGGATGATGGTTAGGGTTCAGGTTAGGGTTAGGGTTGGGGATGATGGTTAGGGTGATGGTTAGGGTTGGGGTTGAGGTTAGGGGAGGATGGTTAGGGTTGGGGTTCAGGTTAGGGTTGAGGTTAGGGTTCAGGTTAGGGTTAGGGTTGGGGTTAGGGTTAGGGGATGATGGTTAGGGTTGGGGTTAGGGTTAGGGGATGATGGTTAGGGTTGGGGTTCAGGTTAGGAGATGATGGTTAGGGTTCGGGTTCAGGTTAGGGGATGATGGTTAGGGTTCGGGTTAGGGTTAGGGGATGATGGTTAGGGTTCGGGTTAGGGTTAGGGTTAGGGGATGATGGAACCATATAGCATTCCAGGGTGTGTGTGAGAAATATGTGTGAACCTGTATATGTTAAAGTGTGTGTGAATGTGTGTATGTTTAATTGCGTGTGTGTATATGTTTAATTGTGTGTGAATGTGTGTATATTTAATTGTGTGTGTGTGTATATGTTTATGTGTGAACCTGTATATGTTTAATTGTGTGTGAATGTGTGTATGTTTAATTGCATGTGTGTGTATATGGTTATGTGTGAACCTGTATATGTTTAATTGTGTGTGAATGTGTGTATGTTTAATTGTGTGTGTGTGTATATGTTTATGTGTGAACCTGTATATGTTTAATTGTGTGTGAATGTGTGTATGTTTAATTGTGTGTGTGTGTATATGTTTATGTGTGAACCTGTATATGTTTAATTGTGTGTGAATGTGTGTATGTTTAATTGTGTGTGTGTGTATATGTTTATGTGTGAACCTGTATATGTTTAATTGTGTGTGAATGTGTGTATGTTTAATTGTGTGTGTGTGTATATGTTTATGTGTGAACCTGTATATGTTTAATTGTGTGTGAATGTGTGTATATGTTTATGTGTGAATGTGTGTATGTTTAATTGTGTGTGAATGTGTGTATATGTTTATGTGTGAATGTATATATGTTTATGTGTGAATGTGTGTATGTTTAATTGTGTGTGTGTGTATAAGTTTATGTGTGAATGTGTGTATGTTTAATTGTGTGTGTGTGTATAAGTTTATGTGTGAATGTGTGTATGTTTAATTGTGTGTGTGTGTGTATAAGTTTATGTGTGAATGTGTGTATGTTTAATTGTGTGTGTGTGTATATGTTTATGTGTGAATGTGTATATGTGAGTGCGTGTAAGATGTTAGTGTGTATACGTATAGTAGGCCCATCTCTTTGTGCACACCAATGCTGTGGTGCTCCCCCTCACAGAACGGGCTCATGCCACTCCATGTTGCCGTTCACTATGACAACCAGGAGGTGGCACTGCTGCTACTGGACCATGGGGCCTCCCCACATGCTGCCGTGAAGGTAATTCTACCCCCCAACACCGCTAAAGTAACGCCCCCAGCATCGCTAATGTAACCCCTCAACAGTGCTAAAGTAACGCCCCCAGCATCGCTAATGTAACCCCTCAACAGTGCTAAAGTAACGCCCCCAGCATCGCTAATGTAACCCCACCCCCAACACCGCTAAAGTAACGCCCCCAGCATTGCTAATGTAACCCCATCCCCAGCACCGCTAAAGTAACGCCCCCAGCATCGCTAATGTAACCCCTCAACAGTGCTAAAGTAACGCCCCCAGCATTGCTGATGTAATCTCATCCCCAACACCGCTAAAGTAATGCCCCCAGCATCGCTAATGTAATCTCATCCCCAACACTGCTAAAGAAACGCCCCCAGCATCGCTAATTATAACCCCTCAACAGTGCTAAAGTAACGCCCCCAGCATCGCTAATGTAACTCCTCAACAGAGTTCTAAAGTAACACCCCAGCATTGCTGATGTAACCCCTCAACACTGCTAAAGTAACGCCCCCAGCATTGCTGATGTAATCTCATCCCCAACACCGCTAAAGTAACGCCCCCAGCATTGCTAATGTAACCCCCCAACACTGCTAAAGTAACACCTCAAGCATCGCTAATGTAACCCCACCCCAAAACCGCTAAAGTAACGCCCCCAGCATCGCTAATGTAACCCCACCCCAAAACCGCTAAAGTAACACCCCCAGCATCGCTAATGTAACCCCATCCCCAACACCGCTAAAGTAACACCCCAAGCATCGTTAATGTAACCCCACCCCAACACCGCTAAAGTAATGCCCCCAGCATTGCTAATGTAACCCCTCAACACTGCTAAAGTAACGCCCCCAGCATCGCTAATGTAACCCCTCAACACTGCTAAAGTAATACCCCCAGCATCGCTAATGTAACCCCACCCCCAACACCGCTAAAGTAACGCCCCCAGCATTGCTAATGTAACCCCATCCCCAGCACCGCTAAAGTAACGCCCCCAGCATCGCTAATGTAACCCCTCAACAGTGCTAAAGTAACGCCCCCAGCATTGCTGATGTAATCTCATCCCCAACACCGCTAAAGTAATGCCCCCAGCATCGCTAATGTAATCTCATCCCCAACACTGCTAAAGAAACGCCCCCAGCATCGCTAATTATAACCCCTCAACAGTGCTAAAGTAACACCCCCAGCATCGCTAATGTAACTCCTCAACAGAGTTCTAAAGTAACACCCCAGCATTGCTGATGTAATCTCATCCCCAACACCACTAAAGTAACGCCCCCAGCATCGCTAATGTAATCTCATCCCCAACACCGCTAAAGTAACGCCCCCAGCATCGCTAATGTAACCCCTCAACAGTGCTAAAGTAACACCCCCAGGATCGCTAATGTAACCCCCCAACACCACTAAAGTAACGCCCCCAGCATTGCTAATGTAACCCCATCCCCAACACCGCTAAAGTAACGCCCCCAGCATCGCTAATGTAACCCCATCCCCAACACCGCTAAAGTAACGCCCCCAGCATCGCTAATGTAACCCCATCCCCAACACTGCTAAAGTAACGCCCCCAGCATCGCTAATGTAACCCCTCAACAGCGCTAAAGTAACGCCCCCAGCATCGCTAATGTAACCCCTCAACAGCGCTAAAGTAACGCCCCCAGCATCGCTAATGTAACCCCCCAACACCGCTAAAGTAACGCCCCCAGCATCGCTAATGTAACCCCTCAACACTGCTAAAGTAACGCCTCCAGCATTGCTGATGTAACCCCCCCCCAGTGAATGTTGCCCTTGTTACATGTTCAGACTTGTTTAGTCATCAGAGCAGAGACTGCTACTCCCCCATTAAGGAAGAAGTTTGCCAATTGTGTTTACTAACTGGGGTTGAGTTCTCATTTACCAGTCAGCAATGAATTATGGGTGAAGATGCTGTTCTGTCTTGTAGAGATTTTGGTTTGACATACTGGTCTTTGGATGGAGCGGCCACTTTAGGTCTGCCTGGTTTTAATTTTAGTTATGCTCAGGTCCTGGCTTGGTCCTGGCTATGTTTTTCAGCACTCAAGGAAATCATATGGCATTGAACTCTTCACTGAAATCTTCTCACATTGTTATAAACAACTCAAAAATATATTCAACACAAGTCGTTTTTCAAAGTAAATGCGATTGCTGTGTTAACAATGTTTACAAGAGCCTATGAATTTATTCCATTCCATTTATTCCATTTCTGGTGTTTTTAAAAGACCAAAACTATGCAAATGTGTATTACAAGAAAATTTGTTAATATTTTATTGAAATATATGGTGTAATAACAGTTTGAGAAACCTTACCAAACTAAGTGTGAACAAAATATTCAGATATATTTGGTTTTCATTTGGGTTAATTTTGCATGAAGATGAATATTTGAGAGTATGGTGGTGTGATATGAGGGCTGTGTGGGTGCTTTCTGGCTGAATTTGCCATTCCTACCCATAAACCCACAGAATGGCTACACGCCGCTCCACATCGCGGCCAAGCGGAACCAGCTGGGTGTGGCTGAGGTGCTGCTGAGGGGCGGGGCGGGTGCTGGGGTCCTGACCCGGCAGGGCGTGGCTCCACTGCACCTGGCTGCACAGGAGGGCCACTGTGACATGGCAGCTCTGCTGCTGTGCCAGGGAGCCCACCCGGACACGCCCACTAAGGTACACACACTAATGTACACACTCACTAATGTACACCCACTAATGTACACACTCACTAATGTACACCCACTAAGGTACACACACTAATGTACACACTCACTAATGTACACCCACTAAGGTACACACACTAATGTACACACTCACTAATGTACACCCACTAAGGTACACACACTAATGTACACACTCACTAATGTACACCTACTAAGGTACACACACTAATGTACACCCACTAAGGTACACACTCACTAATGTACACCCACTAAGGTACACACACTAATGTACACACTCACTAATGTACACCTACTAAGGTACACACACTAATGTACACACTCACTAATGTACACCCACTAAGGTACACACACTAATGTACACACTCACTAATGTACACCTACTAAGGTACACACACTAATGTACACACTCACTAATGTACACCTACTAAGGTACACACACTAATGTACACACTCACTAATGTACACCTACTAAGGTACACACACTAATGTACACACTCACTAATGTACGCACACTAATGTACACCCACTAAGGTACACACACTAATGTACACACAAACTAATGTACACCCACTAAGGTACACACACTAATGTACACACTCACTAATGTACACACTCACTAATGCACACCCACTAAGGTACACACACTAATGTACACCCACTAAGGTACACACACTAATGTACACACACTAATGTACACACCCACTAAGGTACACACACTAATGTACACACCCACTAAGGTACACACACTAATGTACACACCCACTAAGGTACACACACTAATGTACACCCACTAAGGTACACACACTAATGTACACACCCACTAAGGTACACACACTAATGTACACCCACTAAGGTACACACACTAATGTACACACCCAGTAAGGTACACACACTAATGTACGCACACTAAGGTACACACACTAATGTACACCCACTAAGGTACACACACTAATGTACACACCCACTAAGGTACACACACTAATGTACGCACACTAAGGTACACACACTAATGTACACACCCACTAAGGTACGCACACTAATGTACACACTCACTAATGTACACACACTAAGGTACACACACTAATGTACACCCACTAAGGTACACACACTAATGTACACACTCACTAATGTACGCACACTAAGGTACACACACTAATGTACACACTCACTAATGTACACCCACTAAGGTACACACACTAATGTACACACTCACTAATGTACGCACACTAATGTACACCCACTAAGGTACTCATCAGACTTGCATTCCTGCATTCAAAGGCTGTTTTCCTGCTAACCCTAACCCTAACCCAACTCTAACCCTGCAGACTGGACTGACTGCCCTCCACATGGCTGCACAGGAGGATCGTGTTGCCATTGCGGAGATCCTCCGAGAACATGAAGCTGATCTGGACCCCTGCACTAAGGCAAGCTACCTAACCCCTTACCCATAACACCATGCTGACCAGGACCCCTGCACTAAGGTATTATAAATGACAGACCTAGACACATAAATATACATAGACACACTTTCTTACCTACCAATCAGAATAATCTAATAAATATCCAGTCTACGCAGCAAGGCAAAGAGGAACGTGACAAAGAACAACTTAAAATTGATCAATGATTATATTTCTGAACACAAGCTGTCTTTAATGTTTTTAGTAAAAACCTGGTTAGGTGCTGATTGTTCAGCCTTACTGAATGAAGTGTCTGTAGGTTTTTTCACTCAATCAGAGAGGGGAAAAAGGGGGGTGGTATAGCTGCAGTGCAACATAAGTTGCAGACATGTTCTGGGAAAGTTTGCTACTTTTGAACATCTGGCAGTTAAACTAATACGGAAACCCTCAGTACTGCTTCTGTTTATCAGCCTCCCTGATATAATGGCACTTTCATTTCAGAATTATGCACCATTAACTATGACAACATTCTTTTGAATGGGCATTTTAATGTTCATGTACAACATTCTTCAGAAAGCAGAACAATAGACATCCTGCAGTATTGCATTATTCTGACTGATGAACTGATTAACCCGTCTTTGTCTGCTGATTGAACCTCCCTCAAAATGTGAAGAGTTTGCCTTATTTTTTGGAAACAAAATTTCAAGCATTAGATTAGGTGTAGCACACTCTGGACTATCAACACCTGAACCCACATCATGTTGGTCTAGAAATCATATAGATATGATAATAATACTGTGCTTGGCAAAGTATTAAAACGATTTAAGACAAAATGCAGATAAGAAAAAAGTGTGTTTTACTACTACTGGATCTAAGTGCTGAATTTTATTCAATGGACCATAGCATTCTCATTGATCATCTTGAAAGCTGTTTTGGTATTTCTTGCTCATTCTTAATTTGGTCTAAATCATACCTAACTGGTAGACAGTCCTTTGTTAGTGTTGGAGAATATGTCTCCAATCAGCATAGCATAGTTTTTGGTCTACCACAGGGGTCAATCAATCAATCAATTAATATGTTGTATTTTGCATTTTTATTATTCTGTTTTTATAGTTTTTCTGGGAAGCACTGTGAGCTGCATTTTATGTATGGAAGGTGCTTTATAAATAAACTTTATTATTATTACATTAGTATTATTTCTCATACAAAATTCTTTGATACATAATAGCTTTTTTCTTGGTTCCTGTTTTCCTCTCCTTTTACACAGATGGGATACACTCCCCTGATTGTAGCCTGTCACTATGGTAATGTGAAGATGGTGAACTTTCTGCTGCAACATGGAGCCAATGTTGATGCAACAACCAAGGTGACAATGCTGGGGTTGGGGCTGAGTGTGTGTGGTGCGTAGTGTAATGATTTCTCATGCTGTGATAATGTGTGGTGCGTGTTGGAAAATATGTCTCCAATCAGCATAGCATAGTTTTTGGTCTACCACAGGGGTCAATCAGTCTGTGTATGTTACCACTCAGAGAAGCCATTAGAAAGCAGAGAGTCAACTTTCATAGCTATGTTGATGACACGCAGCGATACCTGTTATCTGTATCTGTCAAACCAGACAATGCTACCAGAACTGTTTACTTTCACCTTAGAAATATCACAAACGTTAGACCAAACTTTTCCTTACAAAGATGCCAGTAAGTTAACCCATACATTCAACTGGTCCAAATGCAGCAGCTAGAGTGCTTATGAAAACACAATAAGCACAAGTGTAATGGTTTCTCAGGCTGTGATATTGTGTGGAGCGTAGTGTAATGGTTTCTCAGGCTGTGATATTGTGTAGAGCGTAGTGTAATGGTTTCTCATGCTGTGATAATGTATGGTGCGTAGTGTAATGGTTTCTCAGGCTGTGATATTGTGTAGAGCGTAGTGTAATGGTTTCTCAGGCTGTGATAATGTATGGTGCGTAGTGTAATGGTTTCTCAGGCTGTGATATTGTGTGGAGCGTAGTGTAATGGTTTCTCAGGCTGTGATATTGTGTGGAGTGTAGTGTAATGGTTTCTCATGCTGTGATATTGTGTGGAGCGTAGTGTAATGGTTTCTCAGGCTGTGATATTGTGTAGAGCGTAGTGTAATGGTTTCTCAGGCTGTGATATTGTGTAAAGCGAAGTGTAATGGTTTCTCATGCTGTGATAATGTATGGTGCGTAGTGTAATGGTTTCTCAGGCTGTGATAATGTATGGTACGTAGTGTAATGGTTTCTCAGGCTGTGATAATGTATGGTGCGTAGTGTAATGGTTTCTCATGCTGTGATAATGTATGGTGCTTAGTGTAATGGTTTCTCATGCTGTGATATTGTGTAGAGCGTAGTGTAGTGGTTTCTCAGGCTGTGATAATGTATGGTGCGTAGTGTAATGGTTTCTCAGGCTGTGATATTGTGTGGAGCGTAGTGTAATGGTTTCTCAGGCTGTGATATTGTGTGGAGCGTAGTGTAATGGTTTCTTAGGCTGTGATATTGTGTGGAGCGTAGTGTAATGGTTTCTCATGCTGTGATATTGTGTGGAGCGTAGTGTAATGGTTTCTCAGGCTGTGATATTGTGTGGAGCGTAGTGTAATGGTTTCTCATGCTGTTATAATGTATGGTGCGTAGTGTAATGGTTTCTCTGGCTGTGATATTGTGTAGAGCGTAGTGTAATGGTTTCTCAGGCTGTGATATTGTGTAGAGCGTAGTGTAATGGTTTCTCAGGCTGTGATATTGTGTGGAGCGTAGTGTAATGGTTTCTCAGGCTGTGATAATGTATGGTGCGTAGTGTAATGGTTTCTCATGGTGTGATAATGTATGGTGCGTAGTGTAATGGTTTCTCATGCTGTGATATTGTGTAGAGCGTAGTGTAATGGTTTCTCAGGCTGTGATAATGTATGGTGCGTAGTGTAATGGTTTCTCAGGCTGTGATATTGTGTGGAGCGTAGTGTAATGGTTTCTCAGGCTGTGATATTGTGTGGAGCGTAGTGTAATGGTTTCTCAGGCTGTGATATTGTGTGGAGCGTAGTGTAATGGTTTCTCAGGCTGTGATATTGTGTGGAGCGTAGTGTAATGGTTTCTCAGGCTGTGATATTGTGTAGAGCATAGTGTAATGGTTTCTCAGGCTATGATATTGTGTGGAGCGTAGTGTAATGGTTTCTCAGGCTGTGATATTGTGTGGAGCGTAGTGTAATGGTTTCTCAGGCTGTGATATTGTGTGGAGCGTAGTGTAATGGTTTCTCAGGCTGTGATATTGTGTGGAGCGTAGTGTAATGGTTTCTCAGGCTGTGATATTGTGTAGAGCGTAGTGTAATAGTTTCTCATGCTGTGATAATGTGTGGTGCGTAGTGTAATGGTTTCTCTGGCTGTGATATTGTGTAGAGCGTAGTGTAATGGTTTCTCATGCTGTGATATTGTGTGGAGCGTAGTGTAATGGTTTCTCATGCTGTGATATTGTGTGGAGCGTAGTGTAATGGTTTCTCATGCTGTGATATTGTGTAGAGCGTAGTGTAATGGTTTCTCATGCTGTGATATTGTGTAGAGCGTAGTGTAATGGTTTCTCATGCTGTGATATTGTGTGGAGCGTAGTGTAATGGTTTCTCAGGCTGTGATAATATATGGTGCATAGTGTAATGGTTTCTCATGCTGTGATAATGTATGGTGCGTAGTGTAATGGTTTCTCATGCTGTGATATTGTGTAGAGCGTAGTGTAATGGTTTCTCAGGCTGTGATAATGTATGGTGCGTAGTGTAATGGTTTCTCAGGCTGTGATATTGTGTGGAGCGTAGTGTAATGGTTTCTCAGGCTGTGATAATGTGTGGAGCGTAGTGTAATGGTTTCTCAGGCTGTGATATTGTGTGGAGCGTAGTGTAATGGTTTCTCAGGCTGTGATAATGTATGGTGCGTAGTGTAATGGTTTCTCATGGTGTGATAATGTATGGTGCGTAGTGTAATGGTTTCTCATGCTGTGATATTGTGTAGAGCGTAGTGTAATGGTTTCTCAGGCTGTGATAATGTATGGTGCGTAGTGTAATGGTTTCTCAGGCTGTGATATTGTGTGGAGCGTAGTGTAATGGTTTCTCATGGTGTGATAATGTATGGTGCGTAGTGTAATGGTTTCTCATGCTGTGATATTGTGTAGAGCGTAGTGTAATGGTTTCTCAGGCTGTGATATTGTGTGGTGCGTAGTGTAATGGTTTCTCAGGCTGTGATATTGTGTGGAGCGTAGTGTAATGGTTTCTCAGGCTGTGATATTGTGTGGAGCGTAGTGTAATGGTTTCTCATGCTGTGATATTGTGTGGAGCGTAGTGTAATGGTTTCTCAGGCTGTGATATTGTGTAGAGCATAGTGTAATGGTTTCTCAGGCTGTGATATTGTGTGGAGCGTAGTGTAATGGTTTCTCAGGCTGTGATATTGTGTGGAGCGTAGTGTAATGGTTTCTCAGGCTGTGATATTGTGTGGAGCGTAGTGTAATGGTTTCTCAGGCTGTGATATTGTGTGGAGCGTAGTGTAATGGTTTCTCAGGCTGTGATATTGTGTAGAGCGTAGTGTAATAGTTTCTCAGGCTGTGATAATGTATGGTGCGTAGTGTAATGGTTTCTCTGGCTGTGATATTGTGTAGAGCGTAGTGTAATGGTTTCTCATGCTGTGATATTGTGTGGAGCGTAGTGTAATGGTTTCTCATGCTGTGATATTGTGTGGAGCGTAGTGTAATGGTTTCTCAGGCTGTGATATTGTGTAGAGCGTAGTGTAATGGTTTCTCTTGCTGTGATATTGTGTAGAGCGTAGTGTAATGGTTTCTCTGGCTGTGATATTGTGTAGAGCGTAGTGTAATGGTTTCTCAGGCTGTGATATTGTGTAGAGCGTAGTGTAATGGTTTCTCAGGCTGTGATATTGTGTGGAGCGTAGTGTAATGGTTTCTCATGCTGTGATATTGTGTAGAGCGTAGTGTAATGGTGTCTCAGGCTGTGATATTGTGTGGAGCGTAGTGTAATGGTTTCTCAGGCTGTGATATTGTGTGGAGCGTAGTGTAATGTTTTCTCAGGCTGTGATATTGTGTGGAGCGTAGTGTAATGGTTTCTCAGGCTGTGATATTGTGTGGAGCGTAGTGTAATGGTTTCTCAGGCTGTGATATTGTGTGGAGCGTAGTGTAATGGTTTCTCAGGCTGTGATATTGTGTGGAGCGTAGTGTAATGGTTTCTCATGCTGTGATATTGTGTGGAGCGTAGTGTAATGGTTTCTCATGCTGTGATATTGTGTGGAGCGTAGTGTAATGGTTTCTCATGCTGTGATATTGTGTGGAGCGTAGTGTAATGGTTTCTCATGCTGTGATATTGTGTGGAGCGTAGTGTAATGGTTTCTGGCTGTTCTGTTTCTCAGAGTGGCTACACTCCCCTCCATCAGGCAGCACAGCAAGGAAACACTCACATCATCAATGTCCTCCTGCAACATGGAGCAAGGCCCAACACTCTTACTGTGGTGAGATACTATGTTCACTCACACACGCACGCGCACACTCACAATCACACTCACACACGCACGCACACACTCACAATCATTCACACACACATGCAGAGACTCACAATCACATACACACGCACACACTCACAATCACACACACACGCACAATCACACACACATGCACACACACTCACAATCACACTCATACACGCACGCACACACTCACAATCACTCACACACACATGCACAGACTCACAATCACATACACACGCACACACTCACAATCACACACACACGCACAATCACACACTCACAATCACACTTACACAGGCACGCACACACTCATAATCACACACTCACACACAATCACACTCAGACACGCACGCACACACTCACAATCACTCACACACACATGCACAGACTCACAATCACATACACACGCACACACTCACAATCACACACACACGCACAATCACACACTCACAATCACACTTACACAGGCACGCACACACTCATAATCACACACTCACACACAATCACACTCAGACACGCACGCACACACTCACAATCACACTTACAATCACAATAACAGTCATGCACGCACACACACTCACAATCACTCACACACACTCACAATCACACACACGTTCACAATCAGACTTACACATGCATGCACAAGCTCACAATCACACTCAAACACGCACATACAAACACACACACAATGCACACTTATTCCAACACAAACACACATGTGTGAATGTTGCTCTATTTCCCTGCCAGAATGGAAACACAGCTTTGGACATTGCTCGACGTCTGGGATACATATCTGTGGTAGACACCTTGAAGGTTGTTACAGAGGAGGTCATCACCAAGACAACCGTGAGTGACCTCTGACCTGTCTGAGCCGAACCACTGCTTTGCTTCTGTCTGATAGTGTTTGATTCTGGACTCTGCTGAAGGAGCCCTTCTCTTAGGGCAGGGATTTAAATAATTATGGGCAAATCCACTCTATGGCTGAGATTGGTTGGGATTTTGCTGTGAACGTGTTGGGATTGGTTAGTTTCTGCTGTGTGTGTACTTTTTGATGCAGACGGTGACAGAGAAACACAAGCTGAACGTACCAGAGACCATGACAGAGATGCTAGATGTGTCTGACGAGGAAGGTGAGCCTGTGTGTGAAATTTATGTGTACCTGTCTATGTCTGTGAGTGTGTGTGTGTGTGTGTGTGTGTGTGTGCATGCATGTGTCTCTGAGTGTGTATGTGCGTATATGTTTGTCTGTGAGTGTGTGTACATATATGACTATCTGTGAGTGTGTGTGTATGTGTAGGTGTTTGTCTGTGAGTGTGTGTACATATATGCCTATCTGTGAGTGTGTGTGTATGTGTAGGTGTTTGTTTGTGAGTGTGTGTCTATGTGAGAGAGTTATAAATGGATATGTGCTGAATGAAAATCAATTTAGGGTCTGATCTTACACTGTCACTGAGGGGCGGGACTCAAAAGCCAGGTGCTTGCTAGTTTCAGACTGTCACAGTTCCTGTTGTTAGGATATTTTGCCCTTCTCCATGGAACCAAGTGCAGGACAATGAAGAACACGCTGATGACTTCTCTTAAGTTGAGTCTCTTCTCGTTGGTTTATTACAATGCGCAAGGGAGAGACAAACTCAGAACATTCGGGCTACCTGTGCCCAGAGAATCTCTAAAGAATCAAGTTGTGTGGTGTGTTGATATACAGTTCATTGTCATACATATCAAAAGAATGAGACAAGCTGGTCTTGTCCCTTCATGGGAACCCTGGCAGAGCCATTAGCAGGGGTATGCTGTGGAGACAGGATACCCTACAGAAACGCAAATGTTGGGTTGATAACTGGAGCTGGCTGGGCCATAGGTGGAGGTGTCACAAAGTGCGAATACAGAATAGAACACAGTTCTGTCACCTACAGGAAGCCTTAAATAATGTGATGAAAACCTTGAGCCTATCACTGTCCAGTGCCCGTTCTTTAAATAGTTAAAGAGCTTGCACCAATTTAGGAAGGTTGGTCTTGAGGTATTGTTGAGGTCTGGTCAAGGGGTTGTTGATGTGTTTCTGTTTCGACCAACAAAAACAATATGTGAAGTCATGCCACGCGTAATTTTATTGTTATTTTGTGGGCACTTTGAAGAAGGTACATGTTTAAATATATTTGACAATACGATGAGATAATATTCCTGTTCAGTTAAGTTCTGTCAAAATTCATGTGCCTGTGACTTCACTGTCAGAAAGGTATTGTGCGCAGGTGACTATTTCTGAGGCAAAATTCTTGAAACTTACATTAAATCTAAAGGCTGTGTCCCTTCCCCTCCACCTGTTCGACTGTATCTAGTGTTCTACCACTACAGTCCTACCGCCATCTCTCTAACTCACTAACACTACCTTACTACCAATATCTGTGTAAATCACTAACACTACAGTGCTACCATCTCTCACAAGGCTAAAACCTCTGTCCTTTCCCCTCTACCTGTCCACCTGTATCTACTGACCTAAACACATTTGACCATGCCTGCTTACGTGTACGTTCTGATGGGGGGATGGGCGGATCAAAACATGGGCGGATCAAAACATAGCCAAGTAACAGATAATAGACAAAACATTCAACAAGTATAAACGCATACTTAATACAACCCAGCTTATATTTTTCATATACAGCATGGCTTCTACAACAGCATCTAAATTATTTACTGATTGTAATCATTATTTATATCTGCATTGCCTTAATTTTATAAAATAGGTTAATTTTGCTCAACCTTAGTTCAGTTTAGCCAAGAATCAACTTAGCAATGAGTGGAATCTCATTTACCATTCATTACTTTTTCAACTTTCCTAAGGCTATATATGGCTTATTTTAAACCTGTCTGAGGCAGGGACAAGGTGTAGCAAGCTAGTTAAATATCCTGGCCACTCATTGTCATTGTTGATCGCTTCTGTTCTTTAGCATCACGTTTTCAATTATTTTCAGCAATTTAACTGTAATGTCACTACAAACACAGGAAGTGAAAAACCTTAGAAGAGTTTTTTCTGTTTGCCCATGTTTATGGCCTTCTCTATTCCAGCAGAAAACCCCATTTAGGAGTGCAACAGCTCAAAAGAGACGGTGGCAGTTTGGTGCACCAGCACTGTATTCTAACATTTGGATGTAACATTTCTCAATCGGCCTCCAAACAATAGTAATTCTTAGGAGTATCACAAATGTCTGTAGCTGCACAGTAGACGTGTAGCTCTGATGAATCTAAAAAATTTAATTGGTGCATTTTTGTTGCTGCAAACAGGATACAAGACTAGAAGATTTATTATAAAATTAAACTACTAATTATAAGTGCAACATTTTTTATAACCTCAAAACTATGCCATTATTTTCTATTCTGCTGGCCCGATTCCTGCACACCGACCCATCGACACTTCAATGAATCTGGCAATTTGCTTAGGCATAGCTGCAGGGTTACCCTGGTAATCTGCACACTCATAGCTGCAGGGTTACCCTGGCAATCTGCACACTCATAGCTGCAGGGTTAACCTTGGCAATCTGCACACTCATAGCTGCAGGGTTAACCCTGGCAATCTTAAATTTTAAAGTAAATTTGAGATGATACTATGATTCATTGTACGTTATACCCTTGAAGCTTCTTCCATCAAGTCCAACCCACATTGCCTCTTCTGTCAGTAGTTGTGATCTAACTTACTGCTGTCGGCCTGGAAAAATGGATTTGGACATGCCCTAAACGCACTTGTGCTAAGCACCACAGACTAAAATAGCTAAAATGAGGAGTAGTTTTATTTTTTGAGTGATGGCAGCTGATTTCATTCAAGAAGTCTGTTTCATTTAAAAGCTTGTCGGGTGGTTGGGTGAGATGGCTGTCATGTGATTGGATTAGATGGCTGTCATGTGATTGGATGAAATGGCTGTCATGTGATTGGGTGAGATTGCCGTCAGTTGATTGGGTTTGCTCTCATCCAGGTGAGGACACAATGACAGGGGAGGGAGGTGAATACTTGAGGCCTGAGGACCTGCAAGACCTGGGCGATGACTCCTTACCTGGGCAGTACCTGGAGGGCATGAACTACATGCACATCAGCTTGGATGCAGTCCGCTCTGACAGGTGAGCCACCTGAGGTTAGGGCACATGCTGTACAGGCAATGTCCATTAACCACGCTGAGACGATTTATTTACCAGTACTAGTTGTAAGCACACCGTGATTGAAAATGTACCTATGTAACATGTGATAACTGAGTTACAGTACCCCTACTCCCACCTTTAAAGTCTGCGGACTGTTTAGTGGGTACCTTCCTGACACATAAACAGCTGAACATAAAATAGAGCTGCATCTACCTCTGCACTCAGTTAGTGCATGTTTAAATGCTAATGCTACAGCTGTATGTATTTTTGTGGCTATAGCCAGTGTAGCATGTTTAAAGGCTAATGCTACAGTTGCATGTATTTTCGCTGCATGTAGTTGTGTAGATATAGCCAGCCAGTGTAGCATGTTTAAAGCTAATGCTACAGCTGTATGTATTATGTGGATATAGCCAGTGTAGCATGTTTAAAATGCTAATGCTACAGCTGTATGTATTTTTGTGGCTATAGCCAGTGTAGCATGTTTAAAGGCTAATGCTACAGCTGCATGTATTTGTTGTGGATATAGCCGGTGTAGCATGTTTAAAGGCTAATGCTACAGCTGCATGTATTTATGTGGATATAGCCAGTGTAGCATGTTTAAAGGCTAATGCTACAGCTGTATGTATTTTTGTGGATATAGCCAGTGTAGCATGTTTAAAAGCTAATGCTACAGCTGTATGTATTTTTGTGGATATAGCCAGTGTAGCATGATTAAAGGCTAATGCTACAGCTGCATGTATTTATGTGGATATAGCCAGTGTAGCATGTTTAGAGGCTAATGCTACAGCTGCATGTATTTATGTGGATATAGCCAGTGTAGCATGTTTAAAAGCTAATGCTACAGCTGTATGTATTTTTGTGGATATAGCCAGTGTAGCATGTTTAAAGGCTAATGCTACAGCTGCATGTATTTTTGTGGATATAGCCAGTGTAGCATGTTTAAAGGCTAATGCTACAGCTGCATGTATTTTTGTGGATATAGCCAGTGTAGCATGTTTAAAGGCTAATGCTACAGCTGTATGTATTTTTGTGGATATAGCCAGTGTAGCATGTTTAAAGGCTAATGCTACAGCTGCATGTATTTATGTGGATATAGCCAGTGTAGCATGTTTAAAGGCTAATGCTACAGCTGCATGTATTTTTGTGGATATAGCCAGTGTAGCATGTTTAAAGGCTAATGCTACAGCTGCATGTATTTTTGTGGATATAGCCAGTGTAGCATGTTTAAAGGCTAATGCTACAGCTGTATGTATTTTTGTGGCTATAGCCAGTGTAGCATGTTTAAAGGCTAATGCTACAGCTGCATGTATTTGTGTGGATATAGCCAGTGTAGCATGTTTAAAGGCTAATGCTACAGCTGCATGTATTTGTGTGGATATAGCCAGTGTAGCATGTTTAAAGGCTAATGCTACAGCTGCATGTATTTGTGTGGATATAGCCAGTGTAGCATGTTTAAAGGCTAATGCTACAGCTGCATGTATTTGTGTGGATATAGCCAGTGTAGCATGTTTAAAGGCTAATGCTACAGCTGCATGTATTTGTGTGGATATAGCCAGTGTAGCATGTTTAAAGGCTAATGCTACAGCTGCATGTATTTGTGTGGATATAGCCAGTGTAGCATGTTTAAAGGCTAATGCTACAGCTGCATGTATTTGTGTGGATATAGCCAGTGTAGCATGGTTAAAGGCTAATGCTACAG
>JAFBMS010002446.1:0-5000 GCA_019788955.1 Albula glossodonta
GGTGTGTCTGTGTGTCTGTGTGTGTGTGTGTGTGTGTGTGTGTTCAGCTGTAGCCCCAGGCTTATGAATAACTGCAGTGCTGTGCCCTTGCACTTGCCGCTATATCCTGTAGGGGGAGACAGAGCTCCACACATGGATTAGGTGCCCAGGCCAGTTCCCTGGTTCTGGGTGTCTGTGATGTTGAGACAGTGAAGGAACTGTCTGCTAATTTATTTGTCTTATTTTTGTGATATTTGAGTTACATGCACTATGCACTGCAGGACTCCATAGAATAGCATTTTGTGATTCTGAATATGTAAATTAAACACATGAGAATGTGTATAAACATAATGACATGAATTTACATTCAGAACTCTTAAATATGCAGACGGGAGCTACCACTTTTGTCACATCATCTTAGGTTTGACTTGTATTTCTTGGAAAGAAATACACAGCGTTTGATGGTGGGTTTTTCAGTGTGTGTTTAAGAATCAGTGACAGACTGAAGACAGACAGAAGAAAGAACATGAAGGCATGTAGCAAAGTATTTTAAGCATTTAAACAGTAAATTATGAACATCTATATATATAATATATATCAAAAAAGAAAAGAGAGAGAGGTCTGGGTTTAGGAGCTACCACTCCCCACCGCTAACTACCACCCACCTTCCGTACTCTGTGCTTATGTTCCTTTCACATCAATGTGTGCCTGACTATTGGAAACCACACTGGGCTCTGTTGCTGTCAGCCCTTTCTTTCATTTTGTCTCCTTTTGCATGTTAAGCAGTGGGTCTGATCTCTACTAATCTCATGGTGGCTGGTGGGGAGTGGAGTCTGGGCGTGGCAGATTTTAATTTTAATTTTGATTGGTTGTAGTGTTTCCATCTTCTCATCTTTAGATGTGTTTATATCTGTGAGCAGATTTTTTGTTTAATTTACTGTAACATGTGTACCTGACTCATGGTTATTTAAGTACCTCCTGTAGCCCCCTGTTCTTGCACAGTCCCTGTACTGAGTTCCAACCTAGAGATGGGAAAATGAGGATTTATGAGGCCCAAAATGGGTGGAGCTACTATAGTTCTGTCATTTAATTGCTTATTTTAACCAATCATATTGTTCAGCCACGCAGAACAGAATGTTTGGATTGGTTGATACCGTGTGAGTTGGTGGTTGGCTGGGCCTGGTCAAGTTGCTCCACCCATTATAAGGTTCATGAAGGCTGAATCATTGAGAAGCAGCAGAGTGCTTCAGCGTGAGTGACAAAACCCTTGAATAGTTTTGGCCAGAGGGGGCGCTGTTCAGAGCTCTCAGACCTGTTTTAACCATAGAATCCCATTTGTTTCAGGGCACGTCAGGACCTGATCCAACCACCGTATATGTGGACATGAGCGCCCTGAGGCATGACAGGTGAGTGACAGCTTTCATGCACACCAAAAACACAGGGGGTATGCACTTTACGGGGTGTCAAAGTGGAAACTCAAACTACTCTTTAAAATCAGTGTATAATATGGAACCCCAGAGTCTTATTTTCAGGTTTTATCTTGACTTTTAATGCACTATATTGCTATTTTTATTACCAGAAAAGGAGGATGGTTTGCAGATGTCACCCTGGTTTTATATTAAGGAACATCGCCTCAAAGCATGCAAAGTGCATAATTTTACCATATATTCTCTTTATCCTCCCCAAACGCATTTTGACAAAGGCAAAATAATAAGGAGTGAACAATATGTGGGCCTTCACCTGCAGGTCTGCAGTCCTTATTTATTAAGTTAATTACAGAAAGAAACAGCCGTGTGTGAGTCATTAGAGTCAGATTTCTGCCCAGGGTTTTCTTTCAGTAGTTTTTTTTTAGGTAATCATTATTTGGGGCATTTTTATATTGTTTCTCTCTCAGACAGCAGGCAGCGTTTCTCCTGGAGGTGATAGATTGGGCTGTTAAGAGTTTTTAAGGGGTTTTTAAAAGCCAGGAGCAGTGTCTGTATCAGCTGACTTTTCTTTCGTTCTTCCTGCACCGGGCCTGCAGAGGAGGCTTGAACTGAGCCACGAGGCTGTGTCTCTGCCTGGCTGGGTGCCAAGGGTTTGTCAGCATGTGTTCCGCTGTGCTGTGGTCTTAAATGAGCTGCACTCCTAGGCCAGGAGGTTGCAGGTTTAAACCCTGTGTGAGGCACTTCTGCTGACCCTTTTGGAAGAATGTCAAAAGTGAACATGTATGGCCAACTAACCGGCCAGACTGCATTCTCACAGACTACTCTTCATGCTGTGGAATGCTGCGGAAAGAATTGTGCTCTTGTGCTCTCGTCAGATTGCGAACACCTCAAACCTCAAACTGGTTCTGCCGGTTCACCTGGTGAGAAAGTATTACAACAAAAATAATCTAGATCTGTTATGCAGCATTTTTTTTTATCAGCACTGCAGGTAGGACCTGTATGAACTAGGCATTACGCACTTTAAGGCAAGTGGTATTTTTAAAATAATATTATTTAATATTAATATCTAATAATTTTTGAATTGGCAAAGGAAATTACGAGTGGTATTTAAAGTGGTGTACACTGTACAGGATTTATTTATCAGAAATGTAATTATATACTGTACCATTAGCATTATCCGATATCCCCTTTACCAATACGATATCCAGTCTCTCTCTCTCATAGCTTCCCACTAGTTCTTGCTATTTCCATTCTCTTCACTTTTACACACACAGACATACGCATGCAAACAAAACGCGGTTGAGCATCACACTCACTCACTCACACACACACACACTCTCTCTCTCTGTATCGTACGCAGAAGCTATTTTGATAAAGATATTCATTCATATTACGCGAACGCAGAGCACATCTCGAGAATTTCCATTTATTTAAATGGGGATATTAGACTTGAATTACGCGATTTTGCTTCAGGACTTCATCTTCGCGTAAAATGCAAATGCACTGTATGTGAAAAATAGGAGACGTTGGCCCAAGGCAAAAATATTTTCAGCATTGTCATGGCATCCAGGCAGTCCACATTTTTAACGGTCCTCCCGAGAGCGCTTGACACAACATAACAAGCAGAGCCCTTATATGGATACTGCCACATTTTGAAAATGAATTCTGTTTGTCTGCCTGATGATGACAGAGAAGCCCACTGTTACTGTTTCAGTCTATGTTTGTTCATGCTGGAGAAAATCCTCTGAATGGTTCACTGGCTCAGAGTTAGCAGTTATCAAAATGAATGACAGTCTATGGGCTGCTTCCTGGAACACAGATTCCAATCAAAGGTGAACCACAAGACCATAAGTGGGTTTCTAAACAAAAGGTCCATTTACCTCACCCATGCTGACAGATCTGATGAGTGCAGAAATACAGTGATGACGATGATGATGTGTGCGTGTGGTGTGTGTGTGTGTGTGTGTGCTTCCCTCCGCCACAGGGTTCGGCTGGTGGAAAGGGGGTCTCCTCACAGTCTACCCCTCATGGAGTCTGGGAAGGTGAGTCCCCCCGTCCAGGTGAAGTGCAGGTAAACCATGTGATCATCCCTCCCACACAGTGTCAGAGAGAAGTGACCCACTCACTCTGATTCACGTTAAAACTATTTTCCATTATGGAGACTCTGCAGCAGTTACATATTGCCTGTGCTGTCAGAGAAATGCAGCGACAACATGTGTTCAGTTCATGAAACCTTCTGGAGAGGGCCAGCGGGGGGCGCTGTGGAGTGAGGAGATGACTTAGTTTAACCGATTTTCCCACTTGCTATTTTACCCCAGTGAGGCTTAAGCAGTGCGGAGATTCTGCCATACACCGTGATGAATGAATACAGCACCTCGAATACACCCAAAAACATGTTGTTACAATGTACTTACACATTGATTAGATGTAGTTATACAGTAATTACACATTTATACTGCCATTAAATACAAAGGGTGTAGGATTGATTCACAAGCAGGAGAGTTGTGTTGCAGACTAACAGGGCATGTCTCGGGGTGCTCATTTAAGCGCAGAAGCGATTTGTACATATCATAAATCAAAATGTTTTAAATTCAGTCCTGATTTCTCCTTTTATCCCCAGAGCCATTGGTAAGGCTATTCCAACAGCTGCTAAAAGACAGAGTTGATTTTGTTGCCTAGAAGGGCCATTTTTAATCACAGGGAAATAATCTGAACCTGCTTTCATGGTGCCTGCTGGTGCTGATGCTGAGGGATGTGGGCTCGGTCGCCATGGCAACAGATGCTGCTGTTTAAGGGCGTTTTGCTTAGAGTCCAGAGCGATTGCTCAGTTGGAGGTTCAGTAGTAGAGTGCTTCCACAGGACTGGACCTGCCGTGGCTATAGCTGTGTGGGGTTTGGGGGGGCGCTGGAGGTCACATAATCCAGTCTGTCTCACTGTGCCTCTCTCACAGATTCTGCCTGGCGTCAGGATCATCATCGCAAACCCCGAGACCAAGGGTCCCCTGGGAGACTCTCACCTGGGAGAGGTATGTGGAGGGGTTTAGGGGGTTTATTCAACTACATCTGCTACTGAATGTAAATGTACAATACAGTTTGGTCATGTAACACATTTTGAGAAGGTAAAAAGACTCCATGATGAATGAGGTGCTCCAGTATGACTTGTTATTGGCCTTAAAGCAAAGTTATCCCCCTTGAATGCATCAGTGCTCAGCGCTGTAAAACGTCATGCCTGCTGAGTCTTTGCTCTGTTTTTTCCACAACTCTTAACTCATCAGGTGCAACAAAAATGTGATAGAAAACATGCAATAAAATGAGTCTGTCCCCCAAATGCTTTCTCACTCTCTCTCTCGCTCTCCTTCTTTCTCTCTCTCCCTCTCTCTCTCTCTCTCTCTCTCATACACACACACACACACGTGCTCTCTCTCTCTCACACATACAAACGCATGCTGTCTTTCTCTCTCTCTCCCTCTCTCTCTCTCTCACACACACACGTGCTCTCTCTCTCACACATACAAACGCATGCTGTCTTTCTCTCTCTCTCTCTCTCTCTCTCATACACATACATACGTGCTCTCTCTCTCTCACACATACAAAC
>JAFBMS010002446.1:10000-15000 GCA_019788955.1 Albula glossodonta
ACATTTTAGAAATGCAGTACATCTTACATGCATGGTGTCTGTTGTAGAAAAAACGAAGGTTAAGTGCATTTAAGTGGAGTCACACTGTGGAAGATTCTCAAGGTTTCCGAAATGTAAAATCCACAGACCGAACAGACATGCGAGCTGGAGGGGATGACAAACTAAACAAGAAAGAAAAATAGAAAACTTTATTTGGGGAAAAATTGCATTCAGTCTGCGCTGGGGCTCTTAGGACACTTTGTTTTCAAAACGTTTTCAGTAAAATATCACTGACAAATTGTCACACAAGTGCAAGATATCAGTAACCTTTTTGTTGTCATTCATTGCATCTGCCTTCTCACTTTAACACGAAACATTTTGGGGTCTGTTTTATGAATAAGGCAGGCAGCCGATTTGGGGTCTGATTTAAAAAAGGCATTTGGTACGTGCAAAACTGTTCCTGGTGCAACAGACCAAGAAAGCACATGATTGGTTAAGGTTGTTTGTTTGCTCCAATCATGGATCATGTCACTGAAATTGCATGTGCTAAAACAACGTGCTAATGGCTTTGATGCATCTGGCCCTCGGTGTTAACACGATAGCAGCGCTCCTTGTGGGGGCGATCGTTATTTAAAACATAAATGTCCCACGACAGGAACAGTAAGGAAGTGTGTTTGACTTTACACTCATCTATGCTTTGAATTTTGCGTTCTGTAATTTTATATTTGGCATGCACCCTACCTGAGCCTTTTCCCCGTTTTTAAATATTGCTTAGTGTTTTTGAACCATATGGAAGGCTGAATAAATGAGCTATAGTATTGGTAGCCTACATGTAAATTGAAAATACCCTTACAGTTACTTACAGAGCATTGATAGTTATTTTTTGCATACAACGCAGGCAGAATTCATTTCAGTACACAATGACACTGAAAAGATATCACAGAGCTACCTAAATGACAACACAGAGCTGTTGTCAGTTATCAAAAGCCACAATGCAGCTAAAATACAAATACCAGATTAATTTAGGAGAATCAGCATGGTCCAAATAAAGATTCTGCTAACCTGCTAGCTCAGCTGCTCCTTAAACAGCAACTACAACATATAAACGTTTAAATGAACCCAGCACACCGTACAAGACCGCGCCTCCAGGATAGTCCTTCAGCGCTATCTTCAGGATAGAAAAATAGTGAATATATATGAGCAATGACTGCATATCTAACGGAAACTAATAACATTTTAAGCATTTAAATCATATTTTAATTCAAACCCCCCCCCCCCCCCCCCCCCCCACCCCCCCCCCCCCCCCCCAACCCCCCCCCCCCCCCACCCAAAACCTAACCCTAACATACACACAAGGCCTGAGAACATATCCCTCTAAGGGGGACAGAAAAGCAATGGAAAAATACCGTAAGAAGTCAGTAGCGATTTTAATGCACATTTTCCCTTCCTGCTGCTAATAGTTTTATTTTCTGCTTTGAGTTTTGGCATCAGGATTGCAGCACATGTCTGGGGTGCATTAAGGGGAATCTGCTTATTCATTTTGCTCTTAAGACCGTGCAGAGAAACAGGCCAGAAGTGTGCTAACGTGCTAACGTTCTTAGCAGAAATCCAGAGGCTCCAAACCTCCATGAGGAAGATGTGAACACAATACATCTGTTAACTCACAGGATGCAGCCAAAACATGCCATCAGGAAAATTTTGACAGAAGCCACAGGCATGCCGTCATCGCTAAGAGGACTAGTGCCAGGGTTATGAGAGCACCCCCGAGCTAAAACCCGCGCATCGCAATCCCCTCCCAGCTGATTAACGTTCTCAGACACACCTGAGACTCCAGAAGCATTCGAACCATTGGCGGAATTCACAGGTCACAGACGTTTTCACGTGGAACACTGCATGTCCTGTTGCATTTCTTACAATGAGGAAAAACAGAGCTCTAAGGTCTGTCTGTGTGAACAGGGGAGTGTAGAACCTGAATAGTGTGAAGTGGATTCGGTCCAGCCAGGCGGATATACAGTAATGCACCTGTATTGTGGAAGTTTCAGTTGGTCCTTTTTATATTACCCTGCTCATTTATGGGATCTAGTTTACAAGGTGTTTTGGTGATGATTTTTTTTTTTGGTTTTGTTTTTTTTTTTTTTTTTAAGAGAAAAAAGTCTTACAGTCTGTGTTTGGAAGCTTTGATGATGATGTCATTCCCAAATAAAAGAAAGATTTTCCTTTTTAAAGAAGAGAGACCGTGCACATAATTTTGAAAAATTTCTATGACGTAATTTCCGTCTCTAAGGTGGAAATTATAGACCTCTTGTGAGAGTGTCTGCATGGAGTCTGTAAATATTGTTGGTTTCTGAAAAAAAAAAAAAAAAACATTTTGTATGGTTCAGGTGTGTTTGAAAATTCTGTTTTTGTACACAATTAAAGTATTTAAAAATGAGAAAATTTCATAGGAGCCTGTTTGGCTTGCAGATGTGCTGTGTAAAAACTCATACAAATTCACTTGTGCTGCAATACCTTGTGTCACATGGAGGAAAAAAAAACATCCACGGCAGTTCTGACTGGAGTCCTGAAAAATCACACATGATGGCAGTCATACCGAAAACAAACTTTTAATTGATTAAAGCAAAATTTCATCTATGACTAGTCTCACAGTTGGCTAGCAGGCTTATGACTGGTAGTCAATGGCTTTTTTTCAAGTCAGGAAAGGACGAAGAATGCTCTCCAGCATTCTTGGAACTTTTCCGGAATGTTGGAGGACGTTCCAGATGGATTACCATTTGGATGTAAGATGATATCAGTGGACCATAATGGCCTATAAACGGCGTTAATGTGCATTTATCCAGACTGTCAGGGCCTTAGCAAAACCACTACAAATACATCGGTCATATCCCTGAATGGTCATCATGTAGTCATGAAACAAACTAAAGACAGAAATCAGAAACTATTTATGATTCCCCCAAATTCAGTAATAGTATTCTGAACCATTTCTGGTCCTGGCAGAAGTTCTGTACTGAGGGTGATGTCAAAGTACAATTTAAAGGTTTTTAATAATTGCTGCTCATTTTTTTGTAAATGTTGTGTTGAATTTTCTTGCTGTATATTCGAAAATGGCAATCCAATAGACCCTTTGTGCCTATATTTGGAAGACTTCAGTAACATGCTATTTATTATTAATTTCAAGGACCAAAAAACTCAATTATGTGACAAGATGAAACATAATACTTTCTAAAAAATGCACAACTCTAAGCCAGCGCTTATCTCATCAGCATCTTATATTTAACCTCATAAGTTACATTGTGTGTTTTTCAAGCCATTCACATGAACTCCCAGGAAACATCAAATACACCTTGGCCTCAATCAATCAATCAATGAAACGCTTACTGAAAACCAAGAGGTGTTTGTTGAAGTTACATTTATTGTTCCATGTTAGCACATAGAATATCTTTATATAATGCTAGCTAAAGCATCTTTAAAAAATGGAAGAGCGTAGAAAACTGAAAGCCACAGTTATAATGTACATATGCACAGCCTACAGCGCCACCAACAGGATACATTTCCTCCACTCAGAATCACTTCTGTCTCTACCATCTTTTCCCATCAGTTAAGCTTAAAAAAAAAAACAAAACGTCAAATGACCTTCTGGCAATTTGTTAAAAATAATTTTCATATTGCATCATTTCAATAAGTGCAATGTCGATAAAACACATGGGGGTGGGGAGGGGGGACAGAATCATAATAAACACTCTCACACGTGTGTGTGTGTGTACACACACGCAAACACACATGCCCATACACACCTTTCATTTCACTTTCATGCAGTTACCAGTAATGTAGTACAGACTGGAATGATGATACAACAGAAATGTTTCCACTTCAGAAAATATCACATACATATTTAACCAGGGATGGGCTAATATAAAACATGTGGTGCTGTATATTCAGGAATTTACAGGTTCTGTTGCCTATTCAGAAGACATGGTAGTGTTTTCACACTGACATTTTTCCAAGCGCCACAATCAAAACCCCCAGGTCAACAGCATTCTCTCCATGTGTTCCAGTCCACGTATTAATATAGAATTTAATTAAAATAAAGAAAAATAAGCATTTACACATTGCATTCACGATAAGACAGGAACAGTGAAATCACTGCTTGGTACTGATACTGACTTGATGTTGCAAAAAAAAATAATATATATATATAATGGAACAAATGTTTATTATGTTTATTTACATGTAGTGCAAAAAGTGATGTGAAAAATTAAAGGGTCAAGCTCAAAGCGAGTGAGAAGAGTGTGAAGAAGAGCCTGCTCAAAATGGCTACCTCTGTATGTACTGGGAGGGAGTGTGCTGTATGGAACCTGAACCCAGAACCCAGAACCCAAAGCCCTGAACCCAGAACACAGAGCCCTGAACGCAGAACCCAGAGCCCTGAACCCAGAACATGGAGCAGAGCGCCCAGAACCTGCAGCCAGGAAACCAGAGCCCTAAACCCAGCTCTGGTTTTTGTGTCCACGTTTGAGGGCCAGACTCTTGAGACCACTTACTGAGAAATAAAACAAGCAATGTCACTGCTGCTGTATTCCTTCAAAAAACAGAGAGAAGAGTAAAGAAGCTTTGAAACAGAAAGCCACCGCAAAAAACGATCCATCCAAACATGCCTTCTTCCCAAACGAGGAGCTCTCCTGAGCGTTCCGTGGTGGGATACTGAACCGGCGTTCGCCATGATACGCACAGGGATGGTGCACAGAAAACAGGCACTGTCTCACTACGCTACGAGAGAAGCAGTATGGAAATTATTCAGAATTCAGATCCCCAAATCGCCCCAAATCCCACGACGTCACACGGTAACTATCACAGTCACGATGACACGAACACCCCACCCCCCCCCCCCCCCCCCCCCCCCCCGCCCCAAACCCAGCAGCCAGAAAAATCACTGCTTAGTATTTCTCTTCAGAAACGTAGTATTTTGGCAGTTTTTCGTGAGGATTCGGGAGTGACTCAATGTGCAAATTGTGAAAATAAAGAGA
>JAFBMS010002446.1:20000-28667 GCA_019788955.1 Albula glossodonta
GAGGGGTGGGGTCTCACCTGCTCACTGCAGGTAGAGAGGGGTGGGGTCTCACCTGCTCACTGCAGGTAGAGAGGGGTGGGGTCTCACCTGCTCACTGCAGGTAGAGAGGGGTGGGGTCTCACCTGCTCACTGCAGGTAGAGAGGGGTGGGGTCTCACCTGCTCACTGCAGGTAGAGAGGGGTGGGGTCTCACCTTCTCGTTGCAGGTAGAGAGGGGTGGGGTCTCACCTGCTCGTTGCAGGTAGAGAGGGGTGGGGTCTCACCTTCTCGTTGCAGGTAGAGAGGGGTGCGGTCTCACCTGCTCATTGCAGGTAGAGAGGGGTGGGGTCTCACCTGCTCGTTGCAGGTAGAGAGGGGTGGGGTCTCACCTGCTCACTGCAGGTAGAGAGGGGTGGGGTCTCACCTGCTCACTGCAGGTAGAGAGGGGTGGGGTCTCACCTGCTCGTTGCAGGTAGAGAGGGGTGGGGTCTCACCTGCTCGTTGCAGGTAGAGAGGGGTGGGGTCTCACCTGCTCGTTGCAGGTAGAGAGGGGTGGGGTCTCACCTGCTCATTGCAGGTAGAGAGGGGTGGGGGCTCACCTGCTCGTTGCAGGTAGAGAGGGGTGGGGTCTCACCTGCTCGTTGCAGGTAGAGAGGGGTGGGGTCTCACCTGCTCACTGCAGGTAGAGAGGGGTGGGGTCTCACCTGCTCGTTGCAGGTAGAGAGGGGTGGGGTCTCACCTGCTCGTGCAGGTAGAGAGGGGTGGGGTCTCACCTGCTCACTGCAGGTAGAGAGGGGTGGGGTCTCACCTTCTCGTTGCAGGTAGAGAGGGGTGGGGTCTCACCTGCTCACTGCAGGTAGAGAGGGGTGGGGTCTCACCTTCTCGTTGCAGGTAGAGAGGGGTGGGGTCTCACCTGCTCACTGCAGGTAGAGAGGGGTGGGGTCTCACCTGCTCGTTGCAGGTAGAGAGGGGTGGGGTCTCACCTGCTCGTTGCAGGTAGAGAGGGGTGGGGTCTCACCAAGTCATTGCAGGTAGAGAGGGATTGGGCCTCAACTGCTCGTTGCAGGTAGAGAGGGGTGGGGTCTCACCTGCTCACTGCAGGTGGAGAGGGGTGGGGTCTAACCTGCTCATTGCAGGTAGAGAGGGGTGGGGCCTCACCTGCTCGTTGCTGGTGGAGGAGATGCCGGACTCGGCCTCCTCCTCGTGGGGCTGTTCCTCGTGCGGTGGCTCCTCTGGGGCGCTGCCTTTGTTCTTCCAGAACCTTCCCTCCTGCAGGAAGCGCTGGTGCAGATCCAGCTCCTCGCAGGCCTTCTTCCAGCCCGTGCTGCGCTTCACCTGCAGCTGCTGCGCGCTCACCTGGATGTCCTGCGTGTTCTCCGCTGGGATCCAGGCCCTGCAGACACACACGCACACACACACACAGCCCGGATATGGGATGGTGAGACCTGGTCCCCACCAACCCACAGACCCAAAAGCCCAACGACAAGAACAACCCATTTTCAGAAAAATTAACTTTAGGTCCGTCCCAGAATGTACCAAAGGCACAATTTTCTGCAAAAGTTCTCTGAGTTGTGTGCACTAAAACCATCTGATTCTAATCAGCACAACTCTTCAGGTAGGGCAGCAGGTTTGGTGCATGGGTGGGACAAACACACGGGCTGTGCTTTTGCTCTCTGAAGCCGAGCTTTGCCCTTTTACCTTTGACCCTGGGGCTGAGCTGACTGGTCTGAGTGGGTGGTGTGGTTTGGGCTGAACCCCGAAACGCCTCAGGAAATGGGAGGGGGATCGGGACAGGTCCCTGAGGGTCTGCATTACGACACGTGTGCTCTCTCTCCCACACACTCAAATGACATACTCCTCCCTCGTCCATTTACACATAAACACACACACACACACACACACACACACTCAATTCCTGTCACTTTCCCTTTTTTCCCTCCCACTTTGCCAACAGAAATAAACAGTGACAAAGTGAATTAATCACAGTGGGAGATTTCACCTGTGTCTCAGTCGGTGCCTGTCCCAAACTCTGTCCCACCTGTCTGTATCTCACCTCTGATGCTGGTGGCCGAAGAACCGGACGTCCACCTGGTTCTCCTCTCTCTGCAGCACCTTGGCGGGCCAGTACCCAAAACCTTTCATCCGGGCCCACACCAGCTCGTGACTGGGAGCCTGTGGAGAGCGAGCACACACGCACACATCCGCTCGTTCAGGCAAACAGCACAGGAGAAACACACAGGCAATCTCACAGGCAGAGAGCCTATCAAGCGTTAGACATGGATTTAAGCAGCAGCGACCCATAGGCTGCACACCACGTAACGCTGAGGCCCAACCCCAAATCTGGCCTGGGCCCCCTGCTGCATGCCCCCACCCAAAACCCGCCTGCCCCACACCGCAACTGCCAAATAAATTAAAAAAAAAAATTGATTCATTCAAGCTAATCTTACTGCCTCGTGTTACTCAAAGGAACATTCTATGGGGCCAGTGTGAATCTCACGCAGTTAAGATGCTTGTTTGGGGAGCAGACGTGTGACGCTCCTACAGGGTGCCAGTTCATCCACGAACTGGCGATATAGCGGACTTCGTCATTCTCTGATGACCTGGGAAATTTGTAACTTGTGTGGAAACGACTCTGCACAGGGTGTGTCATCACGTGCATGGAGGAGTCCCGTGTCCTCTGCCTGTCCTGGTAGGAGCAGGTCACTGTGGTGGGCTAAGCAATTTGCCTGAGTTTGGAGTGGGGAAAAATTAGGACTTAAGAGACCTGCAATGCACCCAAACAGAGTGCTGCTCTGCAGCCAATCAGAGCCCTGCTTGGCAGGAAACCGAACCATGCTGTCCAGCCAATCAGAGCCCTGCTTAGCAGGAAACTGAGCTGTGCTGTGCAGCCAATCAGAGCCCTGCTGGGCAGGAAAGAGGCCCTGCTGTCACATGGGAGCAGAGAAGACGCAGATCTCAGTACTTACACACGGGTAGCAGAACCAGTTATCGGGTCTGGCATTGGACAGGTAGAAGCAGTTTTTACAGAGGTGCAGCTCGTCCAGCTGAGAAGAGACAGACACACAGACACAAGTGTTACTGACATACTACCACTGTACATACATGTATAAAGACAGGGAAAACAGCAATTTCAATGGGCTGCTTCTCATAGTACGAAGACGTTGAGCAGCTAAATAAACCATGGCCTGTTTATCTAATGCACTTAGGCCGGTGTTGCATGGGGAGACTGGAGAAGGTACAGTACCTCATGACAAGTGTCACTGTACAGCAATCTTGCTATCTCAGCCTGGTCACTGTGCACTGCAAAGACAACACAGGTTAAACCCATCCTTCAGTAAAATGGAAGGAGGCACAGCCTAAGATTGTGTTTTAACAATCGTGCTTAAGCAACCATGAAAAAATGTTAACTGTTAGCCTCGAGCGCTGTCAGACTGAAGTAGTATGTAAGAAAATAAATCATTCTATGTTGGCTTTTAAAAGAACTGGTTGTGCCGGAATGACGAATGTAACAAGAATGTTCAACCACAAACTGTCATCATTCACATGTCCACTGGAGGCAGCGCATACCAGCAAATGACACATGTCAGCTTCACTTACAGTAAACAGGTCATATGTTCTGAATCTGTGCATGGATTCACATTTTCCTTATGAGAACAGGAATACTGTACTGAAGGGCAGGGGTGTAATGGAATGGTTACAGACACTGAATTTAATAAAACATACATATTTTAACATGTCGACTTGGCTTGCTGTGGAAGATTTCCAATATTTCTGGAAAATTGTTTCACAAAATCCTGTAACGTGGCCGGAGGGCGGCAGAGGTGATCGCTCTCACCTCCGAACAGGATGGCTGTGTTGTGCACAATCAGCTTGGTGTCAGCTTTGAACTCGTCAAAGTTCTTGTACTTCCCCTCAGAGACATTCTGAAAGCAGACCCAGAGAGCAGACTGTGACTCACACAGCACACTGCCACTGCTTGCCACCAGGGGGCGATGAGCAACACCTCAACCCACTGTGAACCCTCTCAGATGTAATAAATCACAGGGGTTCTTTAGAAAATTGGATGAAATGTCCCTCTTTCAAGAACATTTTGTGTATATTTACATATTTAAATATAGAAATTATATAGAGGGGTTGCACCGCACTGCGGTCAGTTGGCCAGCAGGGGGAGAACTAATGTGATCCACTAGTATGCTAATCAGCCGCAGCTAACAGCCTGATGTGTTAGATGAAGGCATTAGATACAGCCTTACTAAGGTTGATACATTTTACTAAGGTGGGAGGTCCATAGACATTGGCTGGAAAGATGTTGGTAAAGGTGAGGGAATGCATGCTGTAACATCAGGGTCCTCCAGGGGGCAGCAGAGGCACCCACCTCCTGTATGTTGGACACTTCCAGGGGTGAGTGGATGAGCCGTCTGTACATGAGGTGCTTAGCGTCTTTGCCTTTTTTAATCAGCTCTATTGCCTGTGAGAAACGGCAAGCGTGAGACCTGCTTTAAAAACATTTTCAGTGTTTCAGATATTATTATTTCTATTTTTTAAAACTGATTCACTAATTAGCTTGCTTTACAAGACAGAAAAACAAAAGTTCAGTCAGTCTGATGACATACTCTTACTTTCATTGGCATGCTACAGTTTTTCATGACTGCTTACAACAGTTTTACAGTGACAAAATTGAGTTTTTATAAATTATTGCGTAGGTTTGAATGAAGTGTTTTATTTCTCAAAGGATCTGAGGTGCCCTGTTACTTGTGTGTGTGGATGTGTGAACTGTGTCGTGTTTTGACAAGGTGATCACAATCGTGCTTAAGCAACCGTGAAAAACTGTAAATTGTTAGCCTCGAGCGCTGTCAGACTGTTAGACAGAAGTGACATGTAACAAAATAAATCATTCTAAGTTGGCTTTTAAAAGAACTGGTTGTGCTGGAATGACGAATGAAGCAAGAATGTTCAACCACAAACTGTCATCATTCATATGCCCAGCAGAGGGCAGGCCACACCGATAAATGAAACGCATCTGTTTTGGTTAGAGACGGATCATGATTATGCTCTGAAACAGTGAATGGAAACATGAGCGAAATCCATCTGCGCACACACTGGATGAACATCAATTAAAAAATTCAAATAATAATATTTAAAAAAAGGCAAATACATGTCAAGTCAGACCACGAGAAAGCAGGGAATTGTGGGACAGGCCTACCCGCTCCTTCATTCGCTGGACGATGAACCGTAGGTACTTGCTCATTTCCTGCTTACTCAAATTCTTCTTTTTACTCCCCTGTGGAAAAAAAAACAACATAAGTACCTGTGGGGTAGAGAGCCCCGACATGCCTACCTGAGAATACTAAATACAACATGACTGAAAGGGTCTTAATCCAGTTTTTGTTAGCTTTTAAGTTAATGAACAACCAGCTTCACTCTGCTTTCTGTTCCCACTCTGTCCGGCACTGCTGCAATTTTGCAGTGCTGAGGTCACAGACTGGAAGCCAATGAGACTGAGCAGAATTTCCACTTGGCCACTTTGACCTGGTTAACACCAAGATTCACAGGAGTTTAGAGAGCACTTCAGGGGAGGGTGGGGGCAGGGCAAGGCTGGTTGCTGTGTGCAGGGGGTGGGGCAGGGCTGGTTGCTGTGTGCAGGGGGTGGGGCAGGGCTGGTTGCTGTGTGCAGGGGGTGGGGCAGGGCTGGTTGCTGTGTGCAGGGGGTGGGGCAGGGCTGGTTGCTGTGTGCAGGGGGGGGGGGGGGGGGGGGGGGGGGGGGGGTGGGTGGGGGGGGGGGGGGGGGGGGGGGGGGGGGGGTGGGGGGGGGGGGGGGGGGGGGGGGGGGGGGGTGGGGGGGGGGGTGCGGAGTGGGGGCGGGGCTACCTTGCACACGGCACACAGCCAGTGGGATCCACCGTCGCGGGGTTTGTACTCCTCAGACAGACACTTGAGGTGGTAGACGCGGAAGCAGTTGTCGCAAAGCAGCACGTCGCCAGGCAGGTGGCACTCAAAGCAGTACCAGTCATGACTCTCTGCCTCCCAGTCCTGCCAGACACAAAGCAGAGGAATTCTCACCCCCCTCTGGCCACCCCCCCGCCGAATGAATCCCTGTTTCTACAGCCCTTATACAGGCAAACACTCAAACAGCACCCCCCAGGCTGCTGTGTATGTGTGTGTGTGTGTGTGAGTGTGTGTGCACCATGTGTCAGTACTGAAGCCCATGGTCATTTGATCAGGTTCTGCTATAAGAACCAGATCAAAGCTATATAGAGCTTTAACCACACAGAGACACAGAGTAACTCTGTCGTTCCACTTGCAGTCAAAGCTGCTCTCTTCAGCGATATCCCTCTGCAAAATGCGATTCCCCCACACCCTTCCACGGCTCTGAGATGAAAATAATCTAATGACAGGATATGTGATCCAGTGTGCGCAAAGCCTGCTCTAACACACGCTCCTGTGTTAATGCCTCTCTGCTCTGGCTGCAAATCACACTCTGAAAAGCACCTGCGTCCTGAATGCGCTGCCAATCAAAGGCCACAGACGACCCCAGTCACCCACCGTCTGCATGGTCATGACAGTGGCGTAGGCAGAGGGATTTTCCCCGCATATTGAGAAACCCAAGCAGATGTTTATGTGAAAAGTGAATTTGTGTAATTTGTGTGTGTGTGAGTGAAAGACAGGAGTCATACGTAGCTAAGCAATTAACATTAATAAAAACCACAAAAACCTTGAAAGAACAGTTTACGTCTCTTAAGTTGTGCCAGAAATTTCCAGGATGATTGACATGTAGAATATTATGTTATAATGTAATATTATATAATAATAATGGAATATTATGTTATGTAATATTAATTATGTAAGCATATATAAGTAGGGTGGTAAACACTGATAAGTCAAAATATATTACTACAGAAAAATCCATTTCAAAAGGTAACAACGGAACTGACAACTAATGACATTGTGTGCCTGAAGCCTGATACTGTGGAAGGACTCACAGCCTCAGATACGGCCCGAGTTAAAGTGTTTGAAAAGCTAGACAGCCATCTAAAAAAAAAAACTGTCTCTCCATCACAGCTTCTTGTGGATTGCACCTCACAGGACAGAGGCAAACTGTAACTACCCGACATCATGTTCAGACAGCGCTGGGAACCGGTATGGTCACAATCAAACATGAGAGACCCTGGGCGGTGAGGTACATAATACAGGACTTTAGCCTGTGGAGCGGTGTGAAAGCTAGCCCCAGGGTGGGGGCGGTCGCTCGGGCTCTGCTGTACCCGTGCCTGAGTAAACAGCCACAGCCTCTCCTTGCACAATGCTGGCCATTACTCCTTTTTCCCCCTCCTTTCTTTTTCTTCTTTGGCGCGCCTACTCTACCCTCTTCCGGTCAAAAACAATAAAACAAAAGACAAAGTGTACAGCTGAGTTCTCGGAATGAGAGAGAGAGAGAGAGAGCGAGGGAGAGAGGGAGAGAGAGGGGAAAAAAATCCAAAGCAATTACAATCAAACCTTTCTGTAAGCTGCAGCACATACAGCCGATTTTGAACAGCCACGTTGTTACGCCTGCCCGTTAAAAAAAACAAACAAAAAAACACAAAGCTTTGGATTCTGCCCTGCCCCCTGCCCGCCCTCCAAAAAAAACAAAAAAACAACAAACATCTGAGCTCTGTTTTCACTCTGCTTGCCCATTTGTACTGATGCCAGAACTCAAACCGGTTTCCCAGTGGCTTAGCGGTATTTATTTATTTTTCTCTGCTCCGTTACAAGCCACAAGTGGATGACGACAGCTCTCAGACTGCCGCAGCATTGCCTGGGCCATGTTTAAAGCCAGTTAAACAGAGCGAGGGAGAGAGAGAGAGAGACAGAGACAGAGAGAGAGACAGAGAGAGAGAGAGAGGGTAGTTTGCCCTGTTCCTGTCATGACACTGCGGTGATCACGCAGGATAACCTCTTTTAAATATCACATTTACAAATATGGAATAACACTGGACAAAGCGCTTATAACATATTTGTAAAGGAAGACAGAGACAGCTATAAATGCGTTATTAAGCATCAATAATACAGTATATCTTAAATCTTCACTGTCCTGGCCTGGGATAACACAGAATATGTATATTTCCCCCCTGCCTCTGTTCCACTGTTCCTTTATGTGCCATTAAATTGATTATGTGGACAGGTGAATCAGTGGTCAGTATTAAACTGACCGTCTGTGGTAAACTGTAACTCTTTGTTTATTACATATCTATGACAGTGAGAAGAGTTTCTCTGTTATTCCCGAGTCAGGGTGACCTACTTCATAATCAGCTTTCAGACAGGCAGGGAAGCAAGCGATCCCACACAACAACAACAAACATTTTTCAAAAAGTCTCATTACAAAATGTTTTCTGATTCATACATTCCCAACAATGTCACTGGTCAGAATAAAATTGTCTCTATCATATAAGAGAGTGGCAACAACCAGCTTAATCTTATTTTTTTTGGTTGACTTTCATTATTTGTATTTATATATGCTAATTTACTTTTTTTTGCTGTGCATTAATTTCAGCTTCCCACTCTTTCTAGAGGGGCAAACAACTTTGCGGGATCATGCGACCATGGAGGCTATTTTTCACTGGATATGTTGACTGTAATTTTGGAACACTTAAGAGAACTCATAGTGTGATTTTCACATATGGCATCAACTCTCCTGTCTAGCTACTACCACAGA
>JAFBMS010002447.1:0-28667 GCA_019788955.1 Albula glossodonta
CGCTCCGCCAATCGGATCGGCCCCCGCGTGAGGTGGGAGGGGGGGGGCGTGTCGGGGGGGCCTCCCTATCTCTGAGCCTGTCTTCGAGCACGCGGTGCTGGGAATGTCGGCAGGTCTACAGCCCAGCCCCCTGCTCGTACACACCCCCTAACCAAACCCCAAAAATCCTCCACTACACTCGCACCACCCTCGCCCAAAAGCTCCAACACCCCTGCCCACACCCTAAGATGCGTCAGTGCTCCCCTACAGACCTCCCAGAAGACCCCCTCATCTCTAAAATATCAAGGGGGCACCGTCTTTGTTTTTATGACGGGTACAGAATGTGCAATGATCTTATGGTGTAATATGAAAACCTCCAGTCAGACATTAACGAGGCCTAATTACTACTGAATTGTATCCTCAGTTTCCCCCCAGCACGTAATACGGCTCTTGCGGTTTAATTTAAACTCTTTAAAAGTTCTAATGAGAAAAATGCATTACCTACCAGCGATTTCTCCCAGCAATAGGGTGGAGTCAGTGTAAATGGTAGCGAAGTAGCAGGCCGTGGTTGTGCCATTTTTCAGAGTTCTTTTCTGAAAGATGAAAACAGCACGGTCACGTGTTTTCATTGGAGAAGCCTCTCCAGACGTGTTAATTATATACCTGAATATCTACATATTGTTAGAACACACCTGCCTGCATGGTCACAACGACCTCTTCTGCTGCGTCATGCTTTAATTTCAAGGCTGATTTTCATCCAGTTTGAAAACAAAAGACATAATACCTAGAAATTGTTTAGCCCGTTGAGTCATTTCACACAGACACAATACCAAATTCCTAGTCTGCATCAAATTTCATGCTAATTACAGGTTTCTTGACACGTTTTATGCGCATGTGGAAGGACCAATAGAAATGTTATGGAAGTTGTTTGTTTGTTTTTTCACAAGGCCATTTTTATTAGGCAGGAGTACAACTAGCATCGATTACTTCATTTGTCACATGTTTCTTGCAATCAGAGAATTTCAAGCTGCTTTTCTAGGTACACTCGTCTGAATCCCAGTTGGTTTAGCATGAACATGCCACTTCTGGTGAAGAAGGCCCTCCTGGAACACTGATTGGTCAGACCTGATAGACCATGTGAAAACTCAAAGCCAATCAAGTTTGATCAGGTGCCCTCCACTTTAAAGTCACGTCCCCAGTTTTAGATTGCCTTTCAAAACGAGAATAGTTAAAAGTTTACCCAATTTTTCAGTGATTCGAGGAGAGCTGAAGTAAAAATTATTGTTATTAATGCTATTATTATGGTGCTTTCTCAAATATACATGCCAGTGAATGTTCAAGCCCTAAATGTATTTTATATCCAGAAACCAAAAGCAAGGACAGAAGCATGGGGAAGGTGGTTGGGGGGGGTCTCGGTTAAAGGTTAACAGCAACCGCAAGACCAGTGCCAGACAAACGGAACACAAAGCTTCTTGCGAATAATACATCTCTGCTTTACTGTCCTGTCTCCTTTAGGACCAGACTAGGGGAAAGGTGTTCACCACCCTAAAAAGGCTGTAACGTTCATGGTGTTAGGTAACAGTCCATCTTTGGTCTTTGCCATAGCGGGAGTTTGGTTGTAGATTAACTACTGAATTGGCCTCAGTTCCTTTATTCCAAGACTGGAATTTAAGGTAGGAGTCCTCCCCACTGGTGCCTCGACGTAAAACTTCATATTTTACCCTGAAATGATCTGGATATGCTAAAGAATAGAGATTATAAGCTGTGCTAATTTTCATTTGAGTCAATGCAGACCATTAACTGTCAGCTACTGTATCCAGGTGTTATTTCCTAACATATGATGTCCTTGGTATCCTCCGAACATGGTTTCCATGTGTGCAAAAAATGTACGTGACACAGAAGATGGTACGCTGGGATTTGCAGGTCTGTAACGAAGCATGAAAATATGATCCATTCCGGACTCGCTGCTCTGTCCGGAGGTTTAATGACAGACATGCACATCCCATAGACCTCATGAAACACATTTCCAACGGCAACATCCATAAATATAAAGAGGAGCTCTCTCGTTCCTGAGGTAAGCAAACAAAATGGCAGAAAGGTGAAGAATGTGTCGCCTGGTGACACCTACGCTCTTATTGCTACCTGGCTGCACGCCTTGTGGCTATACACTTTGATGTCACTGACAACCACTTAAGAGTATATAATGAGGCTGTTGAATTATGCAGATTCAGTCACCGCCTTTTTTAAGCAATCAAGCAATCATATTCAACAATGCCCGCAGATCTGGCAACCCGTACTATCAAAACTTTGATGTAGATGTCACATGAGAAGTCTATGCTGTTACACTATCCATTTAGCTATAACTGTATTGATAAATTGTACAATAGCTCAATCTGGCAACCCTCCCACCATGACTATGGTGTTGACCTCCTTGGGAAAGGTGAGCCATAATGGCAGTATTTGTGTTTGACAGGAGATCCCGGGTTGTTTATAGGATAAATCTGGCAACCCCGACTCACCACGACTTTGGTGTAGACATCCTGGGAAAAGTCAAGGTCCTTGTACTTGGCCTCTACGGGGAAGGTGTAGGTGTTGAGCCACTGCAGAAGGGGCATGTCCAGGGCAGTGCCCGTGTAGCTGTACTGGGAGGCGTGGATGTGGGTGTCGACCAGTCCCGGCATGAAGAATCGGCTGCAAAAACAAGGCCGTGACTAAACATGTTCATACAAAATCCCCCTCTTTACGGCACTGTATCCCGAGTCAGGAAATCACGGTGGGCTCAAGCCCCTCTTCTACTATTTCTCAGGGGTTGTGGGGGCCCATGACCGCCATGGGGTCAAAGGTCAACATCTTGAAATCAGCAAGGGGTGACGGCTCTGGTGCAGTGTAGATATTTGGGATTTGTAAGATACAATCGTACTGTGTTGAAGTTTGCTAGTTTCATTTGTTACAGGAAAAAAGCCTTTTGTATTTGAGTGCACGACAACGACATGTGACTTTTCTCTGATGGCTGAGATAGATTGTGTGTGTATGCATGTGTGTGAGACAGCGAGAGAACGAAAGAGAAAGTGAAGGTGCAGAGAGATTTAGAGAGAAAGATACAAAGAGACTGAGGGAAAGAGAGGAGGAGCTGGAGCTAGAGGGAGAGAGAGATGGAAGGAGGGTGACAGAGAGAGGGGGAGAGTCAGATAGAGGAAGAGAGAGTGTGAGATAACAAAAGTGGCTAATGAACAGTTCACGATTTGGGCTCTGCTTTGTTGTTAGCTCTCAATCAATAACTGACAGGAACAGTTAAATATTTTACAGGGCTGATCTACGATCAGTTTTCCCCTACCGAGAAATCTGTTTGTTTACCCTGTCTCTACGGTCAGCAAAGTACTTACTGGGCTCCCTACCTTTACCACACAAGTATTTATTATGAACTAAAAAGCAAAGCAGATCAAGATCAGTGCTCAAAATCTGAGATGCTTCATGAGCCTGGAATCCTTTTGCATTTGTACAATGCCGCCAAGGGGGGGGACACACACACCCTCACGGCCACCCTGATACTATCGCTACAGCACTACAGCACAATATAATTCCAGAAATTCAGTTATGGCTCTTTGTTTTGGTGTGCCACCCCAAGATTTTCAGGCCATCCTTATGAAAAATGTATGGGGGCGACACAGCATTTGTCGAAATGCCCAATGGATGCAAAAGGATCATGCACATATCCCAATAATGCTCGATTCGTTCAGATTTCACTTTCATATGTACATAACTCGTTAATAAGTTATCATTAAGTAAAGAAGTAATCCAAACAAAGGCAACGACGAGCAGGATGCGGAGGACAATTCACACATAGGATTTTGGTCCCCACCCTGTCTCTACGGTCAGCAAAGTACTTACTGGGCTCCCAGGTGCTTCACGTCTGATATCCGGAATCCCCATGCCTGTGAGAGCTTGCCAACTTCCTCCGCTCTCCCGATGAAAGCAATCTGCGTGAAGAGCGCCACACGTCAAATTCAAAAGATCCATCTTTATTTATTATAGCGCCGTGGACAAACAGGATTTCAATCAGCGTTCTGCAAAAAGGACGTTTCATCACGGAATAATCATTTTGGCTGACAAGTGATATGAATTCAAGTGAAAAAGCCATAATGTGGCGTAAAGCAGGTCATCAGATAGGGACTATAAACAGTTCAAAATAATTCCATATATTCAAATTATGTATATTGATATCAATATGCTACATAGACGTTGACAAGCGCCAACAAATAAAGACGAGGATTGTTGAGCCAAGCCGTTCGGTTGTTGGAATCGGCGATGAATACACCGAGCAGCGTTTTGTAGCGCCCAGAGAACCTTAGGGGTCTATTCAGACCGGCGCTCAGCGCCACTTAAGCGTTTTTTGACCCGCTGAGCGCCTTTTCAGTGTCTGGTTCCTATTTTGTCCTTGAATCTTTATGCGTGCTTGAGAGACTTGCCCGTTTGGGGTGGAGATTCATAGAAACTGTGGCGTTTCTCATTAAAATACACTCTAAGCGAATTCAGACATTGACTTCAGCGAATTTTCAGGGTGCGTTTCCTACGCCTATAACAACCCTGTTAACCCCATTAAGTCGTGCACTCCTATCGATCAGACTTTGATAAAACTTTTTTTTTCCAGTGTTGCCGTATTGCATGAAATAGGATAACTCTAGAAATCGTTTAAATTATTTCTGAATAACAGGCGCACGTAAAAGTATTGCCCTTACCATCGCCAACAACTGAGTTGCTGAATTTGAAATGCATGGCTGCATTTCGGCCCGTGTTCCTCAGTCCGCACATCTCAAATAAATAGAAACTAACGCTTTTGTAGTGTTGTGCTTTTTTAACTCTATGAACCCACCGGTAATAACTCAGGTCTTAAGTCTTATCATAAGCGAAAACAGATGTAATCATCAGGTCAAGTAAAACTAACTCCAGAGGAAAAAAATATTATTAACCATAGATAGTCAATACATTAAAAATATGATATCAAGCAATGTTTATCGTTCAACGATAAACTACGCTGTGAAAATTGTATGACAGTTAAACCTCCGTGGTTTATCAAACCTCAGGGATTTTATTTACTTCATTAACCTAAAATCGAATGAAACATTATGCAAACCCACAGTAAGAAGCTGAGATGACAGTCAGTTTAATCAAGGAAGGTGACACAAAACAGAAATGCAACGGGGTTACGTAAGTTGTACAGTTAAAACACCAGCGACTTTGCAGTGCAAATACACGTGGCTTCCTTGTATTATAGCAGTAGGCGTTCAGTATAATAAACATGTAGTTTACCGTGTAATTTATCAAATTGCAAGACAGGCAGTTTATTTAACATGAAAACTTAACCGTGGTCTTTCCGTCTTGACCAATTTTAATGACTGTCGGGTGATGTGGTTGTTATTCGTGTTTTATCTCATCCAAGTTCCTCACTGCCGCGCTCTGATTCACCAAACAAAATGACCCAGGTGTTATCGGCAGGACAGAGTGCATACACGAAACTTGTACCTGGTTCGACTCAAATGAATAAATATACTCTTTCAGCATGACTAACTGTTTATTGGACATTGGATATCTTATGATAAAGTATGAGAATTTCAAAATATGAGCGGGTGCTGTGTTGACCTTACGTTCGATATCCAGCATTGCAATTCGTGACAAAACGTATACGTTGGTGCTACTGCTACTTCACAAAAGTGCATATTATCATTTTAAGTTTATTGCCCATTAGTAGTAAAACTAGTATCTAGTCTTCACACATCATTTCTCAGTTGGCTATATTTTAACCAGAACTACCGGCTATGAATGAAATCAATTTGATTTAAATTTATTAAAAACAATTAACTACATTTAACCGAACTACTCGGCTCTTACGTGTAGATTGCGCTGCATGATTTTTTTCGAATACAATTGCTGTATCTGATAACATACATTGAAGCCACTTACAGGGCCATCAAGTTTTCGTGGGAGCGTATCATTTTCCTGGCTGAATTAGCATTATTCAACATCCTATATCCTAAAGGGTCCTCCTAGTTTTCTGCCCTCCCCGGGCCGGGCGTGGCCACTTAGGCCAGGTCAGAATACAAATAAAATTTTCTGGGTAAGTATTACCGCGGAAAAAACGCTGAGCGCCTTCAAGTCAGAATTCCCTGCTTATTTGCCCCCAGACATAATAAAGCAAATACATTTCAAAGAAAGAAAACGTACCTACGCTATGTTGTTTGATGAGCACACTTTCACTATCCTGGTGGGCATTTTAGTGGGTGGAAGAAAATGTTTGTACATGCAGTTACAACTGCAAAGCAAAAAACAAAACAAAAAAATATCCATAACATCTTTTTACATATAGGCTAAATATAAATTGGTATGTGTGATAATCCACACAACACAAAATATGTTTTATTTTCCTTTTCTGTCAATGATTAACTGACAGAAAACTTAAAACGATTGCTCAGAAGAAGTTTACTGCACAGACACGGTTGGTACAGTTAAGAGTAGAATTAAGTGTTGGAGATTTCATTCAATTCTTGAATACTATGCATAATATCCTATTGTAATTTAAAAAAACGGATCGATTTTCCTGTAAGATTTGCTCGTTTCATATCAGAAAACTAATACAATCTGAGTAATAATACAACAGCATTTTTCAGCTCTTTTCTTTTTCACTGTACAGTGAATACCGTGTGTAAGATAATTATATAATACACTGTCGGGGAAGCATCTCTTACTGATATTTACTTATGGAATATATATCTTACCCTTCCCTCCGTATCAATACCCAGAATCCTATCTTCTAGAACTTCCACCGGTGCATTTTCGTTTGAGTGCACAAATGTTCCCCTGAAGACTCTTGCAATGTCTACTAGAGCGTCGTTTGAGCTCATCGTGCAGGCTGTGAAGCGGCACAGAGCGCATTGCGGTCGCACGCATATATAGGGAGTGGGAGCGGCCATATAAGCCTGTTGCGCCTACCTCCCCCCTCCGCCCCCAACACCCCCCTCGGTGGGAGGCATCCAAGCGTGTGCGCGCTCAGTCCAAGGTTGCGCACAGGCTCCACCTGCGCTTGTCGGGAACTTTCCAGTTACACCGAATGGCGCTGTAGTGTGTGCAAAAATAGTGTGCAGTAGTGGGATGGCAGAAACTGTAAAAGCAGACACAATGGTTATGTACAACATTTTTCATATTTTACAATTCAAGTGTACATTTGTTGTAATTTTGACACTGAACATAATATATCGATTTTACCCTTTTAACACAAGGAGGGGTAAACAATCTCAAACATATCAAGAGAAATGACAAAAACAGTAATAAACAAACAAACAAATAAATAGTCAACAGTATTCTGGCCATCTGGCCTGCAATGTTTCTCAAAGTAAAAACAAACTTTTACTTTTCTGAACTTCTAATTTCTTGTTCCAACTCTGTATCTGATTCAACTAAACAATATCAATCATTTATTAAATATGTGTATTGTGTATTCAGTGAGTGTACAAATACACCACGTTAAATTCCACTCACTCCACGGAGTCTTATCTGAAAAAGTATCACAGTAAAAGGTTTATGTCAGAAGTCTGAGAAAGTACATTCTACAGTGACAGAGTTACTTTGTATGGAAGCGCATTGCATTCACAAAAGAAAAAAAAAACATTAAACACGTTATCTCGTAATTATGAGAAAGATCTCATAATTTTGACCGGGCCCAGATCACTTCGGACAAGGAGTTTGTCTGCTTTCATTGATATACTGTGTGTAGTATGTGAAATTATTTCGCGCTATTAAACCTGTCCTGAATCGGTCTGTACTATTGCGAACAAGCAGGCACAAATAAGAAACCGTTTAAGAAATTTAAGGTGGATCGGGAATTACAAATAAGATGCGAATAAGAAACCAACTTCAGCCTCGTAGACTAACTTAACCTTCCTCATTACGAGATCTTTTCTCATAATTACGACGTAAGGTGTCTAATTTTTATTTCTCTTTTGTGAATGCAACGCGCTTCCGTAACTTTGAGCCGTATTGTACTCTGCAAACTACAGTTTATTTAATACCAAACCTTTCACTACAGTGGCCATTCAGTGGATTCTCTAGAGCAGCAGAAACAAGACACAAATAGAATGACACACTGTGCAGTGATTGTGTGTTAGTTTGTTTGGGAAAAACTGATACACAAGGGAGCTGAATGATGAAACTGGATCTACAGACATCAGCTGACTGCTTTTTCTTGAGGTATAGTAATCACACAGAGATTGCAGCAGGTAACCAAGCAATTGGTCTCACGTGCCAGAATCGTGTGTCTTTAGAGCAATTAACCTGCCTCTTTTCATTGCAAGGAATATCTTCTTTTCAACTGTATAAACTCAGCATAGGCAGGTCCAAGAGGACAGCAACAATCCAGACTAACTCACCTAGGGTGCATTTCCCAAAATCGTCGTAGTCTTACTATGGTTGCACTACCTTTGTGAGAACTGTAGTTAGCTGTTTTGGTGCCCGACGAATATTCGCAACCACCGTTGGAAAGTTGCGTAGTTGGAACGACAACCTTGGAGCTGTAGTCAGAGGCGTAGTTCGTTGTTAGCTCCTCTCCACCGAGTCAAACCAACACGACACAGGCAAGTTTCTCAGCGGTCGTTAGTAAAGCTGCATTAAATAAGACTATTTTTGTCAGTGAATCTGTAAGTTTTAACAAGATCTTGCTGATGAAGTAGATTTGTGTTTACAGGTTTTCGCATCTACAAAGTTCGTAGTGTCCATTTAGGCTACGTAATATTGTATTCCAGTATGGTTCGTCTTGGCAATAACTAAGCAATTTGTCCAAACAAATTAAAATCAAAAGACCAGGTGATGCAAAATTCCTAACTAAAGCTGTGAGAAGATACAGTTCAAGATGCACACGGGAGGGGAAGGGAATACTATTGATTATATTTGCATAATTGTTTTTATATGCGAAAAAAATAATAATGATAATGCATTTTTCTTATAGACCGCTTTTCTAAATACACAAAGAGGCTTTGCCGAAAAAAGGTCTTACTTCCTCTCTTGCTCTGGTAAAAAAAAAAAATTAAATAAATAAATAAAGTGCATAAATACATTTTCCTCCCGGATGCATGTTGGACATATACCTGCCATACCAAAGTAATCTCAGGTGTGGATGGATAGAGTGATTGATAGATAAAAATGAACTGCGTTTATAAAACGGTTTTTTTCTGGTTTTCAGACAGTGAGCCATACATCTAAAGACCAAATGTTTTACCCTGAATTAACATGCATAAATTGGTTGCTTCAAATGTGATATGCTTCAAACGTTCAGTAATCATCTTTGTTCATGACACTACCTGAGTTTTGGAACGGGTCGCAGTATTTTGAGAAAGTGAAACACTCGGAACGCTGATTCGTGTCAGTTGCAACGTTGTTCGAACAACTGTGGTTCGTACAACCGTTGTTCCCATTTGCGACTTACTCACTATGGTTTTGGGGAACAGTCGTAATTAGGAAGTTAGTTTCTCTAACGATCCATCTTACTAACGTTGTTATTCGTGACTACCGTTGTTGCTTGGGAAACTCACCCTTGGGTGTCTGAAGAGCTCTCCAGGCATGACCATCTGCGTCATGTGACTACCAAGCGTCATGCTTGCTTCTGGAGAATGCACGCAAGAATACCCACATCAGGTTACATTCTCACCGTTTTATCTCTCTCCGCACCGTTGACTCTGAGCTCTATCCTCTCACGAACTGATTCTCAAATGACAATTCCCATGCCAGCAGGTTTGATTGATCTGAAGGATACGCATGCAAAATAAATAAATAAATAAATAAATAAATAAATAGACTTGTGAACAAGACCAAGCACGAGCAGCAATGACATGCTCGCTCATTAGCCGTCTCAAAGCCCCCCAGTCGGCTCCTGGTCTTGGAAGCACTCTCGATTTTACAGACGACCACCACGCTGACACGCTGTGAAATGCGGTCAGCATTAACGTCAGCATTTGGTGTGAAGCTGCATCGTCTAAGCAGAACTGGTTTCTGGCCGGTTTGTCTCAGAGGTATGTGGGGTTTCTCTTTTGAGAATTTAGGGATTATGTAACATAAAAGCTTTTTTTTCTTCCTTTTTCTTACAGTTTTTCTTGATCGCTAAGACGCATTTCTTGAAATAGTGCTCTATTTCCCAAAGCTGTTGACACAATTGCAAAACTACACACTCATCTCCACAAACATCAACCTTCCATGTCAAAACCAAACTCTCCAATCAAAACCATATAATCTTACATCTAAACCAAACTTTGCCTTCAGACATCACACAAAAGCCATCAAATACACATACACTACAAAGTGGTCATTACACACCAGTGAGATGAATTCAAAACACTTCTGTAAAAACTGTTTCTGCAATGAATAATGCGACTCTACATGATGAACACAATATAAGGACACAAAATATGAATACATTGTCAAAGGTTTTAATCCCTCGATGTACTGTGTGTAGTACACTAAACTTTTGAGTTGTGTGTTGCTCTGGATAACAGTGTATGCTAAATGCCTGTAATGTAATGCAATGTAAGCTGACACTGAGTGACGAAATAAAATATGCAACTAATAAAGAACATAGAGAACAGTAAAATTATTTCCACATCTACAAATAAAAACTAAAAAAAAAAACAATTTGTACATAAAGACATCACATCTATTTTTGCCTTAGCACCCTGTCTCTGGTCTGAGATTCCCATCAACATCACAGGCAATGTTAGCCTTAGCCAGGCAGCAGGGGAAAAAAAAATCTTGTACGTCTTATCCATCCCTGGCAAGCTTCAACCATGATATCTAAACAAGTCCCCACCATGGCCTGAAGGAGGTCAACATGGATGTATGGGTCTCATTCGTAGGCCTCTTACATTACATTACATTAAATTACTTTACATTACAGCCATTTAGCAGAAGCTCTTATCCAGAGCGACTTACAACACTAAGGGACAAGGGTGTTGAAGGCCTTCTACCTCTATGCCAAAAAAACTTCTCTATGGGGTTTAGGAAGGGAGAATATGCAGGGAGAAGGATGTTGCTGAAACTCGGGCTGTTACTCAACCAGTCACGAACCAGAGCAGCCCGGTGGAAACTGACATTGTCCCAAATGACAACATGGAATGGCTGTTCTGGTTGTGCTGATTCCCTGTGGTCTAGTCAACATACATGATCTCACAAACCACTGAAGTTCCGGATTATAGAAGCTACTGGGAAGATATAATTCACCCAGTGTTGGCTTTGATAGGGTGACAGGATAAAAGGCACATCTCAACATTACATCATCGTCATTTAGCTGACGCTTTTTATCCAAAGCGACTTACAGTTGATTATGCTAGCCAGGGGCCAGTTCCCCCTGGGAGCAATGGGGGGTTAAGGGCCTTGCTCAAGGGCCCAACAGCAATGGTGTTTTGCTGTGGCTGGACTGCGGCTTGAACCACCAACCTCAAGGGTCCCAGTTATTTACCTTAGCCACTAGACTACAGGCTGCCCCAACTGAGCTCAAGTTGGCCTGAGCTCAACATGGCCACCACCTGTGTAAATATTTCATTGGAGTAGTAGCCTCTTCACATTCCTCTCCCTGGAAGTGATTATTTCCCTTCTTAAAGAAACATGTTTTGCCGCAAGGACATGATATATGAGATTATCGGGCGTTGGTTTCACTTAGGTCATTTTTGAAAGATGGAAGTAATCAGGTGAATATAATCCAATATATTAGCTGTGAATAATTTGAACCTTCCTTTTGTTGTCTTGTATCGCTTCTCAGACACCTTAGACATGTTAATTATGATCAAAGATGTCCTCAAAATACAATATGGTATCAAAGTCTGCCATGTCTGCTCAAAACAAATTTCTATTGAATTGCACTGTCTCGCTCTTACCCGTTCAGTAATTTCTCTAGCATATTTCTTTACGCTTGATTTACACAGCCACTCAAACTCAACTTTAAGATACAAGTTGTGGATGTGGCTAGACACAGTCGTCACAGTGGTATATTTTTAAAACAGAATTTCAAAATGAATTCAGAGCTGTGTATGACACATTGTAAGCACATGGTTACCACGGAGGCAGCATCATGTTACCAAGGAGAGGGCAAGCTATTATGATGTCAGATGGTGGAGACAACCCAGAGGCTGTTGCTTGGAGAAGCTCATAGCCATTCCCCTAGTGCACCAGTCAGCCACTTGGTTGATGGTGGCATCTTAAGATAACTAACAGGAACAGTTGCTGAGGTTTTAAACTTTTCTTGCGCTTTGAGTTCATTGTTATCTGCAGTCCCTAACTGGTATGTTATCAAATGTGCTATACCTAGTTGTACAATACCCTATGTTCTAGGTCTGCTCTACCCTGTTTGGTATCATGTGCTATACCACATCCTATCTGCTAACAGTGCTGTACTGAATTTGATAAGTGATAAGCACACCAAATTTGCAAAGTGTGCTATGCCCAATTTGCTGAGTGTACTTGACCCTGTCTACTCAGTGTGTTTACCATATGCTAAGTTCACTGGCATGATTGTCCACTATACTCCATGTGTTATAGTGATTCCACAAACCCTGCTGGTGTAGCCCATAGTTTTTAACTTTCTTAGCATTCTTATTCTATGAGTAGACAGATGCATTTTAAAACTGGAAGATAAAAACTGATCCTGCAGAAATGTGATCATAATACATTTATCGCCATGAAAAGTACTTCACTTTATTTGATTCATAAGAATTGATTATAATGTTTAACACGCCTAGGAAACCTCTCTTCCGAGTTGAAATTTAATGAAAACCAATGCAAATTCTGTTTCCTTAGAGCGGCCTGCAGTTCCACTTCCAATTCCAACTCCAGGGACGTAACAGGAATTTACGATGCATTCTCAATTCAGTTCATGAATGGTCCCAACGCCGCCGCACACCACGCGGTGAAAATACAGACTCCGTTGCCTTTCTGCATTACGCCTAAAAAAATACATCGGTATCTAGACATCAGATGTAATGTTCCAGTGTTTCATCTTGCCATCATCCCGCTCAATTTCACACATATACGCAACGATTATAATGCGTTATTTATCCAATAAAACTTTTAAAGTCAGTGGCTTAAGACTGAAGTTCTTTAATCGGTCACTTTCATTTTTTATATTGCACAAATACCATATAGCGTGAAACATATCAATGGAAGAGAAAATAACATACTAATACTATTCAGTAATTACAATACAACGAATGGGATATTTGTCAATTAAATTAGGATACATGTGGACCATGACAGTCTTACTTTTTGTGACGAAAACAACATCCTCTTTGAACTTGAGCCTACTAATTTTCATTCAATAATCATTTTTTTTTAAGTTCCCTAATAATCACGAGAATGTGTATTCCCTTTCATGCCGTGGTTCCCAGAAATAGCATAATGAGCTCAGCCTGTTCAAGCCCACTGTCACACTGCTCTGATTCACCTTCCAGTCCTCTGCGCATGACGGGCTCTTGTGTGTTGGAAAAGCAGGGAAACGAACGAGAGGGTGAAATCTAAGGCCCTGGCAGGTTCGAGTCGGCCGCAGTAACATAAGAGAGATATATAGTTAAATATGTGGCTATCAAATGTAGTTCTGTAAATGGATGTTATAGCTCATCAGATAAATTAGTTGAGCAATGTTGGCAGTCATCATTTAGGGAATGAATTGTGTCTTAGAAATTAAGTACGTCTAGAGAACTTGGTGCGCATGTCAGTCAAATTCATTATGTAATTGTGAGAGGCTGTCTCATACCCTCCCATAACTGTTAAATCTCCGGTAAACCCTCTCAAATATCCAAATCTAATATAATTGAGTTTACGCGTCTTTGGAGGGTGTGTCACAATTTCATAATGTAGTCTGTCATTCCACACGCACGTGAAAGGGACCAGTTAATGTTCTCTGAAAGGCCACGAGGACAGCACGGGGAGCGTCCAGCTTCACAGCTAAACTAATGAGCAGTAGGTACTACGGCACTAAACCTAATCCATGCCATGCAAATAGCATGGTTGTATTTGCATACAATTTAGGTCAGTATATTTTTTCTATACTGGACAGTCAGTCTGTGGACCTATGACGGATCAGCGTGCGTAATCGTTTAGGGAACGTTCTTCACTTGGCTTTCTTCAGATAATTAAAATGTCACAAACATTTGTCATGGTCAGCCAACAAACTTCAATGGAGACTGCAAAAAGTGCATACACACAGCTTATGACAAGTGATTAGTTTCTTGTTATCTTGTTTGATACGAGGTGTGGCTATTACATAATAAGACTAATGGTCAGGTAAGGCACATCTGATGCAAGCGATGCGTAACTGCGGACTGGACACGCGGGCGGATTGAAACTTTCAGTGGTTGTTTACACTTGCCCATTGGTCGATGTATACCACGTGGTTCGCGCATGCGCTCTGTGGTTCGATTTACATAAACCTAGTCTCCTAAGTTAGTAGCCACACCTCCTACATTCAAGCTTTGCTTATGAGTGCAAAAACCCGGCGATGACAAGTGAAAAGTATAATTGACCGTAAACTATTTAACTGCAACATTTAAGTTTACATAGACCTATGCGTGCCTGCATCATGGAAGGCCGTTGTAGAGCGTCAGCACATGCACAAGTAGTGAGGCAGCAACTCTGCAAATTTCGAGAGTGAAACGTTTGCAGGAGTCACATTGATAAAGAACTGGCGCCAATCGGTCATCAACGGTCTGTTGACAAACACCTCTCCCCTTTCACTGTGCCATGCGCCATGTTATTACAATTTAAGGAATTAAAAACCATTCGTAAAAAATAACTCGGTTTTTCACGTGACAAGCAACAAGACCTCAAATCAATCTGGTGACTGACAGCATGATCACATACATGGCTACAGTTCCTTACATGGCTACAGTTCCTGAGTGTTTGTTCACTGATGGCTGGAAGAGAGCCACGCGGTAATGTGAAGTCCTAAATTCACATCAGAAGCTTTCGAAGAGCCATAATCGATGTGCTCGCCAGCTAAGTCATTTTACTACAGTGAAATCAAGTGTCAAGGAGATGCAACACACATGTATTTTTATGAATTAAATGAATACAAAGAAACCATTCTGGTGTTGTGGAACCAGCCGTTTACTACTACGGATCTCTCATTAAGATTGCATTTCATGCATTGCATTTCATATCCATGTAGTTTTAGTGTAGCTTCACAAGTCTACAAATTTCCCATTCATCAGTACATACAAAGCGCATGAGGATAAAATAAACTTCCTTTGACAATGGAAGGCTGTGCACCTTAGTTCATCAGCATCATGAAAAAAAGCAGGGGTCAAAGTCAGGCCGCACCTGATATAGGGGCCTATGGAGGATCACGTCACTGGCTCCTCACGATTGGGTGCAGTAACAACATGGGGCGGATACAAGTGACAACCAGTCTACACCGCTTTGAGATAGAGGCCAGGATTGAATCAACATGTGTCCTTAACTTTTACTTACAATTAAATGTGAGCATTATGGATTCTCTCTACAAAAACGGTTTGGTGAGTTATTTTCATGATCTGTGAACTTGCACACTGCGTTGGTGAATTTTTCTGAGTTCAGGAAAAATGTTTGACTGACAACAAGCCAGTGTGTTTTCATTATTAAGTGTTTCTAGAATCAACAGAGGGGGACAGAGTACCAGTTAAATCCATTCAATTTCAGGTATTCAACGGACATTCTTATCCTCAGTGACTTTTTCATTTTACATTCAAAACATTTTACTGAAGCAACTGTGGAAGAGTGCCCTGATCAAGGGTGTAATGGCAGTGTGTCCTTCGGGATTTGAACATTTTTCCTCAAACCTAGAAGCCCAGTTCTGTTATTGTAACACTGCAGTTCAACTGCCAGGTACACATGACAAAGGTGTGTAGGTATTTCAAGAACGAAGAGACAAACTGAGTGTCCCATTTGCCAAGCCGTTGGTATAAAACGGGGGTTAAACAATGGTCCACTAGCCAAGCAGCCCTGGGGTTTAAGGCTACATGAACATACACTGGTTAAAGGTATAGAGATTGCAAGTTAAAGGTATAGAGAATGATTGCTGCAGATTTCAAAACAGAGGAATTTTTCCATAGTAAATATCAATTATTTAAAAAAAAGTATAATTTATGCTAAAGCAGTAAAAACCATAGAGGTCTAAAACAGTCAAACAGGCATATTACAAGGCTGTTTTTTTTTTGTTTTTTTTTTGGTTGTGCAGAAGGTTTTGTGTGTTCAGTTTTTGAAAGCTTCCATTTGAATCGGCACTAAGGACTGGAAATATTGGCAGCAGCACTGAAGGTTTTGATGAATGAAGGTTTATTCTACATTTAATTTATTTAGAAGGCGCTTTTATCCAAAGCTACGTAATATGACTAAGGTAGAGGTCAGAAAAAGGTGCACATAACGTGAGACAAGAAGTTAATGAACTGACGATGGCTTAGGTGAAAAATGCTAATTGATAACAAATTAACAACCGCTGCGAACACGCAGGTGAAACTCCACAATTAGCAATAAACAAATTGACAGTTAATTGACTACAGACACGAACTGTATCAAACAAAAAATGCAACAACCTTTCTCACCACAAGAGATTGGACTGAAGCCTGAATTAACCTGGATTAAGCAGGTAGCTTTACTCTGCTTCAGTCTCAGGGATACAGAATCTTATGAAAATCTGTTGTCTGAAAGACATTTGAAAACAGGTAACTCGGGCAACTAATGAATCTTTTCAAAGGGGAGACGTGCCATGGGGGGGGGGGGGGGGGGGGGGGGTCAGTCCTTTGGCCATTGTGGTTGATCCACGGTCAGGGTTTGAGACACAAACCCACAGAAAACACCCTGTGACTACAAAGAGGAACCTATGCCCAGTGCTGTCTAAGCAGATGGTCTATTTCTGTTCCCAAGTTAGAAATGGCGAGGATGAGTATTCCATCCGTCATGTTCCCTCAGGGAATCCCCTCGGTGATGATGCGATCCAGGGGAAGTGTCGGACAAGGACGGCTGGTGACTGAAACCGCAGTAACACTTTGATGACAAGGACTCCGCTTCATGAACCTTCCACGGAAATGTGAAGGATTTCACTGGGGGTAAAAAAACATTTCTACATCTAATGGTCCTTCATCGTGGTCAATTGTGTCTTAAGCACACAATAACCCCCCCCCCCCCCCCACTCCCCTGGTGATGTATTGCCATGCAACCGTCTCTCCTCTATGCTATTGCTTAACTTTGTGCTACTTCTGTCGTGTCACTTCCTGATTTCTGACCAACCGGGGCTGAGCTGCATCATGAGGCCTTGTGGAGCGACCAACGGAACTGTCTGTAAAATTCTTAAGTGTACGGATCACAGTACAGGTCGATCGGTTCATCAAGGACTGTCATTCACATGCAGTCTAGAGCAGAAGGTGGTCAACCCTGGTCCGGGGAGAGCCAGAGCCTGCTGGGTTTGTTTTCACCCTAAAATCAGTGACCAGCTGAGGTCCAAGAAATGACGGGTGTGTCCCAATACCCAGAAAATGTACACTCCCTTCCTCCTCTACCACCTTATCTCCTCCTTCCCTCCATTACTGGGACATTTTGACGCACCCTAGTGTTGTGAGTTACTTGTGTAATCAGCTGCTTTCATCGAGCAATTCAGTGCTGAGTGGCAGGACAAACCAGCAGGCACTGCAGTCCCTGGAATCAGGGTTAGCCTCTGGAAATAGACCAGCAAGGCATTGTTAGGATATTTTGCCCTTCTGCGTGGAACCAAATGCAGGACAATGAAGAACACGCTGACGACTTCTCTTAAGAGAATGTTGATTTATTACAATGCGCAAGGGAGAGACGAACTCAGAGCATTCGGGCTGCCTGTGCCGAGAGAATCTCTAAAGAATCAGGTTGTGTGATGTGTTGATATACAGTTCCTTGTCATACATATCAAAGGAATAAGGGGCAGACCAGAGACAACTGGTCTTGTCCCTCCATGGGAACCCTGGCAGAGCCATTAGCAGGGGTATGCTGTGGAGACAGGATACCCTACAGAAATGCAAATGTTTGGTTGATGACTGGAGCTGGCTAGACCAAAGGTGTCATGAGGTGGAGGTGTCACAAAGTACAAATACAGGATACAACACAGTTCTGTCACCTACAGGAAGCCTTAAATAATATCATAAAAACCTGGAACCTATCAGTCCCTCATTTTGTATTTGGTAATAGGGTACAAATTACCCTATCCACCACAACCTAGTTTATTAATAATCAATCCTCATTTAGTTCAGGCCTGAAACCCCCAGTGAGCAAGCACGAGGCAACAGTGGCAAGGAAAAACTCCCTGGAATAAAGGGCAGAAACCTTGGGAGGAACCAAGGCTCAGCAAGGGGAACCCACCCTCCTCTGGTCGGCTTGGGTAGTAAAAACAGCACTGAGTTTGAGACAATCTTCTGTCCCTATGAAAGGTGGCTCCACCTGATTGGACCTGTGATACTGTTGTTTCAAGACACCTCCCACTCCAGCCAGTCATGGCAGCACAGGTTTATACCCCGATACATATGAAAGTGCAAGCTTTCCTCTGCTGAAACAGAGAAAGCTGTGACTGATTATTTATATATTTTGTTCTATTGGGGCTTTAAGGAACAAAAGTATGTGCTAAAATATGTTGCAGGTATCATACTCGTATACACAGTCTAACCCTGTGTACAGGCAAACGAGCTTACAGAGTAAAATGAAATGCCATTAATTAACAAAACACAGCGATGGCATACATGGAGCCCATACATGCACACATACATGGAAAACAGGACACAATAAACACATACATGTACTATAACAGAATAATTTCATTTTTCAAAAAGATTTTTTTGTGATGAATCCAGATTCCTCATGGTAGGAATTCTCCTTGTGTGAAGGGATGATTTTTCAGTGTCTGAATGGGGAGAGGTTTCAAGCTCATCACCCACATAACCATGACCTCAGCTCAGGTTATTTCCTGTTTAATTTCCTCAAGCAGATGTCTAAAATGGGGAGAGGTTGCTAGTACATCACCCATGTAGCCCAACTTCATTCCGGAGTTCTCTATGCCTCCATGTCATCGTTGCAGGAGGGGAAGTCGTCCATACTTCCCCTCCCTTGTTGAAGGTCCACTTAAAAGGGCATCCTCGATGAATTCTTCATCCAAAGCTTGTTGCAGGGTTGGTGGATGTCTGGGTGTGGGTGACTGTCACCTTCCTGTCGTTCACTCCTTAGGGCTGTAGTGGTCTGGTCTCAGCGTGTAAGGTTGTCACAGTCATTGAATTTGGAAATAGTCAATTCAGTCGGGCCCGACACTTAGCGGTCATGGTGTGAAAAGAATAGCAGCTGCTGCTTTGATGGCAATCTGATGATTGCCACGCTATAGCTTGATTTCTGCAGATTTGAGGCCTTCATATTAATAGTATTTATTTTAATCATTCATTAAATTTATTCAATTTATACACTATTGTATACACTATTTATTTGATATACTACCCCTCTATTTTTATCTGGGTTCCTGAAGAAATCAGGAAACCCAGAAAAGACCAGTCAAGACTGGTTACTAATAGCTGTATTATATGCTACATATTCTTTATATGTTTACATATTCTCACAGCCCTCTACTCCAGGTTGTAGTTCATCTAAATTGCCAACACCTTCCTGATTCAGGCTAATGAACCTCTACAAGCACACCTCAGCCATGCTCAACTTGGATAACTGCTGGAATCCACACAAGATATGAGCCACGAATTACTGTGTTACTAAATTCAAAACCTGAAACAGAGGCACCAACACAAGACTGAAAAGTACAATCCTTATTAAATTAGGGGCGTGTAAAAGCACTATTGAAGAACATTATGTAGGGAATTGTGGACATTGCAAAAACCCATTTTCCTAATGACTGGCTGTGTAAGTTAAGATGAGCAAGTACGGGTGAGCCACTAGCCAAACATGATAAAATAATGAGACAGTTCGTGAAGTTGTTCAACTGAACGCTGAACAGTCTTATAAAAGAGTTGATCTAAACTCTTGAAACTACTTGTTGCAGACAAAGTGTCAAAAATTCACGTGAGCAGTTCTTGCTGCTTCCAAGGGGACATACCTGTCACTTTCCCAACACCCTGCCAAAACACCAAAATCCTGTCTGCAGCTCCTGCTGTTGCTCCCATTGTGATGCTAACAAGGCAATCGACCCTACCATCTACACACTATGCTTGTGATGTTGATCACTCATAGTGGCTGGCGCTTAAAGGTTAATAGATCATTGGTACTTATACTATAGTTTAGACTATATTTATTTCTCACATGATGTATACCTATGTGTTCTTTCAACATATGGCAGTAATCAAACAGAAGTGATATAGTTGCTCCACTGCATATAACTACCTGAAGAAAATATGCGGCTACTGTCTAGTTTAATCTAACTATGTGGAACACAGATCTGTCATTTTGATGTAGTCTAGCAACAAATTTTCTCATTATTTGATAATACATGTATCTTGCTATCAACATAGATGTTGTTTCAACAACAGGCTGTATGTCCTGTATTATGGTATCTCACCTCCTTTTTATGGATCATAAGAACAGCTACTTTCATCATTTGGATTTCTGTCAGTTTTACTTTGTTATCATCAATTCCATATAGGTTATGTAATTAATTGAAGCTATGATACATATCTTATTGTTAGGGAATGTATTCCCGATTTTCACATAAACTGTACTCATATAGTACACGGTTTCAAAAAAAAGGAAGTCTTCTCAACTTCTATTTAATCTAATTCCCTCCAGGGAAATATAAAATCAAACCTTATTTACCACCCACGAATTTGTTGCAAAATATAAACTCAAAGCTCAAATGCTCTAAGTTGGAATTGTTCACCTATATTCTTGTCTCTTGTCCATTAGATGCCACATGACCCAATAAGACCCGTAAATGTTATGTTAATGTGCTTAACCCAATAACTGCCCCAGTGTTTGGGATATCTAAAGCATTATGTTCTAACTGAATTGGGGATATATTAGTTGTGACTGTTAAACCTCTAAACATGGCTGCATAGCTAAGCTACCATCCTGTTTGTTTGGGAGTGGTTATTGCTGTGTGCTACTGTGTGGTAAGCTTGTCATCTGTCTGCTCCTTTACAAAAAACACGTTGCCTGATGTGTACACCTTGATTTTGCATAGTGTTAGCTATATCTCAATACTATCCCGCTCTGAGCTGAGTTTCAGAGGACCTGGAACATCATATTGACCCGCACTTGCGCTATGCTGCAGCTCATAGCTGCACTCAGTCCTGTGACATGTTACAGTATGTGGCTACACTACAGACAAACTTCATGTTTATACCCATTCTATAATACATTCTATACCCTAACAAGCCTAGATGACACAATAGACACTTTAAGCAATCAAAGTTTGAATTAATTTCACCATAGGCAGTCTACACAAATGGCATAGCCATTACCTATACACATCATTGCATATCAACTGTCTACCACATCTTGTTAGACTACAATCTCTTGGCTTACAAAAATGACTAGTTTTCTTTGCTACCAATGACTTCAGCAAAACAGCCAAAAGGTCACTACTTAACCTGTATTATTCACATTGAGTGTTTCTTTGTTTGCTGTGTTGTCACACATACACCCCACACACACACAAGGAAATACACAGGAACAGAAGGAGAAATAGTTTATGCTTAAGTTTAAATAATTTCTTACTAAGACATCAGTTTGCATCTGTCTCCACATACAAAGTAACTCTTCAGATATATGCGGAATAGCCATTATAAAATGATTATCCTACTTAAGATACTTGTCAGTAGCTACGTCCCCATGTGTAGGATGGTTGATACACGGAAGGAAAATATGTGCTTTTGTATTTTACATTATAGGGGTCAATCCTATGTGTGTTTACCTTTTATTTATTTTATTGTTACTCCCTTATCTTGGGCTCATAGACTATAACTTCCTTATTTCAGGCTCATAAATTCAGAAATATGTAGGGGCTCATGATGAACATAGTCCTTATACTATTCGACTGGAACCTTGACAAGTTTATGTGCTTTAATTCTATTATATTGCATAGGTTATATGTTCTATTGACTTTATATAACAAACGTGTCATGTTGGCCTAACACAACAATACAATAGTCACTCTATAGACATGCAAACACTTGAGCTCCAACACATAAAGCTTCCAGACGCAAAACATCAATTGAGCTCAGGATAAAACAACATTTTTCTGCACTTTTCTCAAGCATTCACCTGCGTTGGCAACTCAAAATCTGTCCAACAAAACGGACATTCCCCCATTCTGTGGGTCCTACATGACCCGACACGCAGACATGTCAAATCCTGACACACACGATTAAAAAATGGACGCTCCCTTGTCCTGTGGGTCCTACGTGACCCGACATGTACTTATGCCCAATCCCGACACTAGCGTGACGATGCAAACTGACGCTCTTGCGTCCTGGGTCCTTTGTGACCCGACACGCTGACGTGACTTCACCCAGCACGCAGACGTGACTAACCAAACCGACGCTCTTGCGTCCTGGGTCCTTCGTGACCCGACACGCTGACGTGACTTCACCCAGCACGCAGACGTGACTAACCAAACCGACGCTCTCACGTCCTGGGTCCTTCGTGACCCGACACGCTGACGTGACTTAACCCAGCACGCAGACGTGACTAAACACACTGACGCTCCTGCGCCCTGTCTATACAATTAAAGACAAACACAACCACACTGAAACAAAAATATCATCAGCTGTTACAACAGAGTCCTACCCACGCAAGTGTTTCTATAAAATTCGGACAGGAGTCACTCCCAAGTTGCACCAAGGAAAATCAACACCTAATGAGGATGGTACAGACTTTTCCAAGAACATATACTTGCCCTCTTGTTGATTCCTGTTGGTCCAAGTGGAAGATGTTTCCTGTCCCTTCGTGGTCGCCAAAACTGTTAGGATATTTTGCCCTTCTGCGTGGAACCAAATGCAGGACAATGAAAAACACGCTGACGACTTCTCTTAAGAGAATGTTGATTTATTACAATGCGCAAGGGAGAGACGAACTCAGAACATTCGGGCTGCCTGTGCCGAGAGAATCTCTAAAGAATCAGGTTGTGTGATGTGTTGATATACAGTTCCTTGTCATACATATCAAAGGAATGAGATAAGTGGCAGGCCAGAGACAACTGGTCTTGTTCCTCCACGGGAACCCTGGCAGAGCCATTAGCAGGGGTATGTTGTGCAGACAGGATACCCTACAGAAATGCAAATGTTTGGTTGATGACTGGAGCTGGCTAGACCAAAGGTGGAGGTGTGACAAAGTATGAATACAGAATAGAACACAGTTGTATCACCTACAGGAAGCCTTAAATAATGTAATTAAAAACCTGGAACCTATCAGCATCAAGCATGGACTATAACATCTGAAGGAGTCTCTCCCTCTGCTATATGAGCTGGTAAGCTGTTCTATGTACAGACAACTCTCTGTGTAAAAATACTCCAGTTAGCAGTTTTTATTTCCACCTTAACCCCTTTGTTATGCTGCCTGACAGAATTGCCTCCCAAAAAAATGTTTTGCTCTTTTATGGATTTAACATAAAATGATTTAATTCTGGTGCGTAGTCACAATGATACATCTTGTGACTAACACAGATGAACTTTTTATGAGGGGTAAATTTTGTTTCAGTTCAAAGATCAAATTTCTCTTGAATGGGCATCCAAATAAATTCACTTTCCAGTTATTTGAAGTGAATGTTCAAATCGTTTTAACCTGTGTAAATTTGTTGTGACCCCCGACCGGGTTTTCTGTTGAGAGAAAATAACAGTAATGCTCCACAAATGTTCTTTCAAGTCAAGCAATTTTTAAAATAGAACAACTACAGAGGTTATTAACTCTGAGAACACTTTAATAAAATTAGGTTTTAAAAGGCTCGTCTCGACCTTACCATAAGTTCGCCACCTACTGGTGAAACAGAAACATCGCAGAGAACTATTGGCAACATCTCGCAGGGAGACCCACATTTTACGTGAAAGGTGGTGACTGCTCCAAGAATTGGAGAAAACCAGTATAAACAGGTTGTATTTGTATTCTTATGTTTATTCACCATTTTAATTACCAACCAATGCAATATTCACTGCAATTCACAAACTCTTTCCTTCGCCAATGGGGAGGCAAAGATTTCCCTAATCTTTTTAGTCAATTTGACTAAAAATGTGTACCTTCCGCTTTAAAAAGGTGTAAGCTAACGATATTTCATTCTCAACGCTCCCTGGTATTTATTCTGCATATTCCTAAATTTGAATGTATGTTGCAATACACAATGAAAATGCATTTAAGATGGGAGTAGCAGCTAAAATGTTGTGTTTTGGAATTACATATCTGTCACGCTGGAGCCCTTTCACCTACACAGTGTCTTCCCCGTGTCTGAGTCCCATGTTCTGAATGATGCACAATGCACATGAGGTTAAACGTTAAATCCAGCTATAAAAAGAGGAACTCTTTTTACTCAAATTGGCTGATGGTGAGTCAGACCGTGATGCCAATTTTAGTATGAAAACCTCACGGCCATGTAGTTGTTTAAAATGACATATTGCTCTCAAAGTTTTGACAGGAAGTAAAGGGGGTTTTCCACAGAAATAGGAGTCATCGTTGGCTAATTGCATAAGCAGGGCTCAACGGCTGTGGCCTAGGAATTGCCGCTTCAGGGCTCACCCTGTTCAATTTTGCATGCATTTTTAATGACATTTTAAGGGTAAGTGTACAATTTCCAAGAATCACTTTTTATTTTACTGTTGGTAAAATTACCAAGACATGTTCAAACACCTTCCATTACCTTCCAGGATGAAAGTATTTTCAAGGAGTTAGACAGACCACAGACCAATGCCAAGGTCTTTCCGTGCCTTATTCAGCCCGATGTTTTAGAGATAGCTTACTATGAATATTCATCTGGCTAAATATTAATTAGATTAATAACTTGGTCCTGTCCTAATCAACACTGATTTCAGTTGAATCCACAATGGAAAATACCTTCCGGGCTGTCCTTCGTCATGAATATGGATTAACAGGCACTGATAATTTTGTAATGCTTGTCCTCACAGCATAACATAAGCAGAGGTCTTTGAGGGAACTCTTCAGTGGAGACAGGAAGTTGAGCAGAAAACTGGATCTTGTTTGGAAAAAAACTATCTTGAATTGCTGCTGTCCTGTATCTTCAAAGCAGCAACGTCAAGCTTGGGGTCCTTTCTCTGTGCACCATGAGGCCCTGGGTCGCTGTCAGAGCTGTCCGGATCGCTGCCAGAGCCAAAGTCGTCATCGTCGTCAAAGTCGTCGTCGTCGTCCTCAAAGTCGTCGCTGTGTTTGGCTCCGGCCCTCCTCCTCTGCCCTCTCTTTTTCTCGTAACTGTTACCTTCCCCCTCCTCCTCCTCCTCCCCTCACTCACTAAAGCCCTCATTCTGTGGACCTATCGAAGTTCCACTTAATCTTAGCTTTACATCGTCCAGAGGAATCGAAACACTTGTCTAACTACACATCCCAGACGTTCCAATTTTTCTGACTTTGACTTTTCAGAACTCTCTGCCCACTGTGATACTTCACAGTTAATTTCAATTGAGATTCCAACATCTTCCCAAATGTAAAATGTTTTCAAATCATACAAGTACGTTCATTTTAAAAGTATAATTCAGCTTTGAAAAGATACACTTAAAGTACCCTGCCCTGGATTCCATTCAATAAAAGTGCCATTAAGGTTTACTTGCATAAAAAACACTGGCGTAAAGGTTACCTTGACTACAGAATCCTTAAGTGCTGCGTTGCGAGAGAGGAGGCGGAAGGGTCGATTATTTAATTTCCTTCAGGTTTCTCACCATTACTTTTTAATTGCGATTTCAGCCATTATGAACGAGTGTAAACACAGCAACACTTTCTAAGACTTCATAACCTACTCAAACAAAGTCTTCAAGGTCACAGAGAAGTTTTTGAAGTGCTGCCAGTATGAATTTTTATATATATATATGTTTAAAACTAATGGTACTTTTTTTCTCTTCCTGGACTGATGTCTTGTGTTGAGTTACTGGGATCGGCCTTTTCACTTCAATTAAAAACGTTAGGGGTAGTCTCACCGAAACTATTTCCAGTGAACAGGAAGAGAGATGTCATTTTTTGCTGAACGATTCAACTCAGTAGTAATTTCAATCCAGTTCATGAAACCATAATTGCACCAACGCTCTTTAATTGTACACAGTAAAAAGATATGTAAAAAGATTGACCATCCAAAGTCCAAACAATAAAGCACAACATATCTCTCCAGGAGACCTGAACAAAACACCAACAAATAAATACATCATAAAACAAGAAGCCAAATTCTCCACTACAGTGTCTTTCTATAAATCTGAAGTCTGTTTTGTGAGCAGCCGTGCAAAATTAGTTTTAAATGATCAGTTAAATTAAATTAGTGAAAATCAGAGCTGCAAGCAACAGCAGATTCAGAACCAGCAACTGTCTGAACACTATCAACAGACTGACACTCCACATGTTCTCCCCACGGCTTCCTTTTGAAGACACTGCCTTATCAAAATTCTTTTTTCTTCAATAAGACAGCGTCGCCATGGTTAGGATTCAATTGCCTGCATTCTACTCTCTGTCCACCAGGGGGGTTCCAGCATAAGGAGCCAAGCTGAAACTGCTGAAAGAAGCAGCTTGCTGTGTTTTGCATTCATTATGCTGCGAAACAGCTGCTTTCCTGAGCCGAATCTATGCTTCTGCAGAAGGCGGCAGCCGAGCCATGCATGCCACACAAAAAAGAACAGACAGATTTAAGTTTAATCTCGCTCTGTGCTTAAAACCATCTGAATGTGAGCATCCAAGTACCTTTTTCTTTCTTTTTTGTAAATGCTGACGCATTTTTGATGAGGGAAAGCATGAAGTAAAGGCCTATAGTTTTCTGGACTGAATCTATGCAATATAGCGGTAAGCAGTTTCATCTGGATTTCTCTCTGTCCAGAGACTCCCATGTCCTCCCATGGTTCACGATTAAAAAATATTGCTCTGGGTTCATATGATAAGGTCTTATCATCCTCCCTGACCGGTTACGACTGCAGTATCTCAAATTGTCTTTATATTACTGTGACAGTGCTGGCAAGAACATATCAGATGCAGTCTGACTGGCTGATGTTTGGCGTTCAGCTGGATCATGGGAATTGTAGTTTAGAGGACTGATACAGCAGGGACGTGTTTTTACACTCCCTTGAGGTGGGTAAAGATCCAGCAGAGATATTTTCATTTAATGATTCTTTCTGATAAAACCAGATTTGACAAAGAGGAATTGTACTTGGCTAAACTTCCAAAGGTCCAGGACATTGACAAGAGAGTGAGGTCATTTGGACAGTTATTTCAATGAAGTGTCTACACCCATAAAACTACAGAAAAGCTACAGCTGGGACTGTAAAATCAATCACTGTACAGGGGGTCCTCGGGTTACGACGGTCTGAGTTACGTCGTTTCGTGGTTACGACCCACTCCCACAAATTATTTAAAAACCTAGTTTCGACCTAAGCGGCTTGGTTCGTAAATACGACCACAGAAATAAAGATAAGAAATTGTTCTCCTCTCTTTTTTTACTATTACTGTTTCATTTAATTACTGTATTTTATATGTCCTTCATGTGTTTGTGTGTACAGTGTGAGTGACTTAAGGTGTTAACTTAGGATAATTTAGGTATAAATTCCGATTTACGTCGAAAATCGACTTACGACAAGTCGTAGGAACAGAACTACTCGTTCGTAAGTCAAGGACCCCCTGTATTCTTAACAATCAGGGGCGGAGAGTGAGAGATTTAGCAAAACAGTTCCCTGAACCATAAGCTAAAATACATGACTGCAGTCACATACACACAAACCTATGAGTGTATATAATACTGTCATCCATATGACTTGTGACTGGGTGCTGATTGGACAGGGAGAGTCTGGGACTAGCTGCTGATTGGACAGGAAGAGTCTGGGCCTGGGGACCAATTAGACAGAAAGAGACTGGTACTGGCTGTGGGCTATATAGGGCGGTGCTGGGAATGGAAGGTGATTGGACAGGGAGGGACACTCACGGGATGACGATGTCCTCCTTCTTGCCGCACTTGGCGCACAGCTCCAGCTGCAGGGCGCAGGGCTTGCAGATGATGTGGTACGCATCCTTCACGCTCTTCTGCAGACACTTCACACTGAGCGGAGATAGCACAGACACACACAGTGAAGAGAGAGAGGATAACACAAGGTAATTGACACCAACTTCTGCCAGCCATCTACAGGCACACACACACACACACAAGCAGAAAGTCAAATGGAGGGGTTTATTTAAAGTCAATGAAGGCCAGTGATTGGAACCCTGAGAAAGTGCTCAGTTGGCCACCCTCTCCCTCAGGACAGCAAGAACTGTCAGCGCATACAAATGAGACACTTTCCCTGGGTTTTCATTCGCATGGACAGACTGGAATTAGGTGGTGTTCGCTGTAAGCTGGAGAGAGTGAGAGAGGGAAAGAACAATCGAATTAGTTTGTTTTTTGAAGCATCTCAAAAACAGAAAGAGGGAACACAGCACAGCGGCAGTTGTGCCGCTTCCTTCAAACACTCGCACTGTGATGCTTGCAAAAAAATCATCTCTGCAATTCAAAATGTAGGGACTAC
>JAFBMS010002448.1:0-28636 GCA_019788955.1 Albula glossodonta
CTCCTTCATATTCTTCCTGTGGCATTCCACAGTATGAGCATATCCTGAGCTGTCAGGAAGAATCTACCTCTCCCTGTCTCCGGAACGCAAAAAACTGCGCAAACAAATGCCGGGTACATGAGTGTAATTGGCTGATTAATGCCGCTTAGACTTTGTGTGATGTACAATGTATTACATGGGACAGACAGAGAGGAAATTGCCATCCGTTCCCCAGTGCAGCACCACCGCTGGCTTTTCATTCCCCCCCCACGGCGGTTCCCAGCGGAGAGAAGTGGGACGGGAAGCAAGATTGCTGGCGCAGGCTCTGTATGATTAAAGCAAATGAAAGCGAACTGACACGCTTCTCTCTGCGGTCTTTCATGTCCCCTCTTTCCGTCTGCCCCTCCATTTCGCGTCTGTGCCGCCAGGCCTGCAGAACGGTCCCATGTGGACTCCGCTTGAACTCCCCCAGACGGCGTCGCACTGTTTACACACCAGCTCATCTGAACATGAAGTGAGGCGTCCCACTGGGGAATACGCGCCCAAATCGACAGATTCAGTCAGGCCACCTACTCTTCTCCTTATTGTCACAACGCCTGCTTAAATCATGTATTTTATGAAAAAGCCAGGGTGGGAGGGTGAAAACAGGTAAAAGCACCTGGCTGGAATGTACAACTGTCAAAATCTGTGCCAACTGGATTACGCAGCAGAGGAGATAAAGACCACCTAAGCAACACAAAACCAGTATTACTGTAACACATCAGAAATTGGAATTTTTAACTCATCTCAAATCATGTTTTCTACCTTGGTATGCTTCTATACTTCCCTGCAAAAACGAACTGGGAAAAGGCTGGTCTCTCATAACCTAGTTTTGAGTAGGGTAGTTAGAAATTCAACGGTGATCCTTTTAATTGGACGGCAGCCACAATGGTGAGTGGGTGAATTGATAGACTGTAGCAGCTGTTCTTTAAGGGTCTGACGGCAACGTCACCCCCAATTAGCAAGCACATAACAAAAGCAGTGCTGGTGTCCTCAGCGCGCAGAATCATATGGAATCACGCAGCAGCGTCGTTCCGTTTGAGCTCTTTTAATTATCTTTGGATGGTTTTAATTATTTCTAAATTCACCATTCGTCTTCATTTCTTCCTCAAATCAACGGAATGAGCTGCCTCATTCACTTCATTACGGAGACCCGCGCCGACGTGAATGCCACATCAATGCATGTTTTGGCGGGAGGAATGCGGCACGCTTATTTGCAATCAGCATGACTTGTGTTTGAAACATATGACAACCAAGAATCTAATAAAAAATGTACAAGCTAAACAGCCCTATTTGCAGGGTGCTGTCAAACATATGGCAAAGACCAAACATAAACGCTGGGTAATGCTGTGAAAGTTCGGAACGCTGCAGAATGGAGGCTTAGCATAACAGTTAGGCAGGTGAGCATGAGCGAGATTACAGGTTTGATTTCCATATAGGAACCTGCAGCTGTGCTCCATGTGATCCACTTCTGTATATCCAGCAGTACAAATTTATGGCACATAAAAATGCAGTATATGTAATTTACCTTCTTGGTGAAATACCTGTGCAATTTAAGGGGAGGGGGGGTTCTCCACCACCCCATCACAGGTTACCTGAAAGTGTTCACTGCTGAGTCTAATGATCCCTGTTGGGGTGGAGCTAACTTCAGCTGTTAGTCATTGACTTATTTGAACCAATAAAAAAAATGTTTCTTTCTCCACAACTAATGTGTTTCATTAGTCCAAATCATCAAGTCAGCAATAGTTATTTGGACTTATTTGGTAGGTTCTCCCACTTTTGGTTCAGTATAACCTCACTCCCCCAACACTAGCTGTTTCTGCTAATAATGACTCTAGACACCCCAAACACACCCCCTCCCCTCCACCCCCACCCATCATGTGCGCCTTAACATAATGTTAAAATTACCTTCTTACCATATGTCTCTGTAAAGCAGCCACAGATTTATAGTTGCTCTGTGCTGCTTTGTTAGCATGACATGCCAGCTTAACATAAGCAAATATTTCCATTACTGTGGGAGGAGATGCGCAATGTCAAAACGAATCAGCAGCAGAAAGGCGTTCGACTCAAATCAGCCAGTCTACATGATATGGAAGCAAGTTCTTATAATATTGTTTTAACCAAGAGTTTGAAATTAATCTAAACTCATTATAAAACACACTGACAGATGTGTTTTATTACTTATGTCTCCCATTTGCTGAGAACAGTTCGAAAGATCAAATGTTATATTCACAGATTTAGTCAAACACGAATACAGTTTATCGCTTAGGCCCATCTCTTTCCATTTAATTATTGCCCTGCTAGCGCAAAGGTAATATGTGAATGAGCGGTTTTATGCCTCGCTGTCACTTGGTATAATTTGATGTCTGCTTTCAGATCCTGTGATTGCAGACGAGCACTGGTGTAAATACGTGAACTAGATGCAGTGGAAATCTGTGAAGTGGTGGTGCGTTGTCGAACGAAGCGGAAACTGCTCGCGCCGAGCGCCGCAGCCTCGCGCCCGCCCTGCAGTCCCGAGGCAGGCGGGGAAGTTATTCATTCCCCGCGCTCTTGGCACCCGCCAGTCCTTGCTCGTGTTTCCTCGGTCTATTTCTGCTTCAGTTTACGAAGCGCAATGGTGCATGCCAGAGATGTGTGGCCGTTTCACATAGATGGATCATCGTAGCAAAAGATAGTATTCTATTTAAAAGTACTCCAATACAATTATTTGAATATGTACATTGATTTTTATATCAAAGAGATGATAAATAACATAAAGGGTTAATACCCCGGCCGCAAGTCGGCTAAGATGCGATGTTACGCTGGGATCACTCAAACTGTTCTCCCCCGGATAACTGCTTTCGCGCAGCACGGATGTTATTAAGTACTGTAATAGCTACTTAAATAAATTGCATACGCTCCTTTTATGCCTGTAAAACAATTCATGGCCTTTTCCGAAGCCCTATTTGTTTTTCTAACAATGTTTAAGCGGAATAAAAATCAGTTGCGTGGTGAGGGAACATTTAATATACTTGTTTTATGAGACTTGCTGCCAACCCCGGCAAGGGAAGGCAGCCCGTATTTCACTCCCACTGAAGGCTGAGCGGACGCAGTAGCATTGGAAATATAAATTACACAGGTCCTCTACTATCGAATACAATTCTCTTCCTTGTGTCGCTCTCGCTGACTCTCTCGCTCTCCTCTCTCTCTCTCTCTCTCTCTCTCTCTCTCTCTCTCTCTCTCTGTCTCTCTCTGACACACACACACACACACTCACCTCTTATTTTAAATGAAGGTGGGTATGGTAACTCAAGTACAGTGTTAAATAGGCATTCACGCTCAGTTGTAAATCAAAGCATTCCAGCTATCACTGTAATTATCATGGGCCTTTCCCAAAACTGCATTTTGAATGCGCCTCAGAAAACTAATTTTTTGACAGTTAGGAGCACCCTTTTTAATCCCCGAGTAAGGCTAACACCTCGCAACATAGCAACAAATAAAGACGGGGAAAAGTGTGCAGTGAAATGGACTTGTGCATCTCGAAATTAACAGGGGCTTTTTTCTAAGCAGTCAGACGAGGAGAGATCACAGCCACGCGGTGAGCGATGCGCTCGGGGAAAAGAGGACCTCACATTCAGATCCGCTTAGATCACAGCGACTGGCGAGTCGGCCGTTAATAAGTCATATTTCAAAAGCAGCCCTGCGCAGCTGGCTCAAACAAACGATTAAACAAACCAGCCTGCGAAGAACGAGAGGGAGAAAAGGGGAAACGGAAACGACAACTGCCCAGACCAACAAAGGATTGCTTCAACAAAAAGTCAGACCAGACAAGAATAACACCAGTGGGGATTTGTGGGGCTAAAGCTGACGGCGGAGGGCATTGTTGGGTGTACTGGTGCGACACGCCCTGCAACGGGGCACGTACCCCCCTCTGTGCTTCACCGTGGGCTTAAACAAACTCAAACATTTGACTTAAAACCCGTTACATCCTGTAACGGAAGACAGTGGCATTTGTCAGTCTAACGGCACAGAATACAACGGAGTTTGTGCCATTAGTCCTCACATCGCTTTATGCCAAAATTATCCGTATGGTAAAGTTAAAAGTACTTACAACACTGTACAAGTTAACAGGTGTTCGTTGGAAAGAAATTGTAAGGAGGTCACAATCACAAATTGTGCGGGATTGTGTGGATTTTAGAAATACGGTAACAGCATATCAAACCACATCCAACGACACGCCGTCCAAATCCAGCATTTCAAGTCTTCTGACAGGATAAAAATGCTTTCCACAAGTGTTAATTTAAAATCACCGTGGGTGCAAAAGCCTCATAGCCACTAGAGATGGTTTTAGTTGGAAATGAATGATCTGGTTGAATGTTACTGCACATTTCTGTGAAACAGGCTGAACCGTGAAGGCTATAAAAACACTGAACAGAAGTATGTTAAAATCAGTCCACAGTCCCAAAATGCATCCGGATTTATAGCAAATCACATTAAAGATTATATATATATATATATATACCTTTTTATAACCTTCACGGTTCAGCCTGTTTTAAGATGGCACAACTGCTAGCTGCCCATCATCAGGGTCCACATTAATTACAGCTTCTTAACCAGTCGTTAATACTTGTTTTCCGGCATTCTCCTCAGCTAATCGCTATTATCCCTCTTCCTCATTATTAAAAGGAGAAAGCTGCGTTGTTACGAGGCAGCACTGTGATAATCTTATTACCGCCGATGTCCTGTCAGTAGTGAAAAGAGGCAACATAAATTAAACAGAAAATCGCGCTGCCTTGTACTGGTAACTCGTATGACGTAAGTATTACACACCTTTCACGGAGGTGGTCGAAACTTTAGTTTTACAAATATATATGTATGGTTTCCGTGTCATTAAGTTTTCCCCTATTTGATTATCCAGTGACATCCTCGATTTTTACATTCGCACTCACAACGACTATCAATAAACTATTAACATAAATGAATAAAATTGTATCTAAATGAGTCATTCAAAATACTAACTTTTCATTAATGCTAGTGTCTTCACACAGTCATGTTCCCTGGAAAAATATTGCAGACATGATCCTGCAAATGTAGCCTAATTATCCCTTTCACATGCATGGCCTTTTAGCCATGATTTGGCTTATTTGATGATCAGATTGCTATCAAACTAAAACCAAACTGAAAAAAAATTATCAATAGAGACTGATGGAAGTACAGCCGGGCATGTATGAAGACAATAGCGCTCAGGTAGGCTAACTGAATCCAAACGATGACATGACATTTCAGTTAATTCCAAAATTCAACGCCACGTCTATTTTTCCACACACCACCACGGGGTACAGAGGAATTCTGTTTAGAAGCCTCTCTGAGCGCTGGCGTATTAAACTCGGCAGTGATTTTTTCTTCCTGAACGCGCCCTGTAGAAATTCCAAACGTGGGCAGCGTCCAAAAAGGCGGCTGCCTCGGAGGGTCAGTGCATGTGCGTGTGTATGTGTGTATGTGTGTGTATTAAGTTAATTTATGTACCAGCAGCGACGCGACCCCAATCCATTGAGCCATAGTAAGGTCGATTTTTTGTTCCAATTAGCATCCAAAAATTTGTCAGCTGTAATGTGAACACAGAATATCTGGGGCGAGAGGATTTCGGAAACAAGTGCAGATTTGATGAGAGGAAAAAAAGTGGCGTTTTTTCAACTCCGGAGATGTTGGTGGGTTGGGGCGGGGGGGGGGGGGTCCACACTGAATGAATACTTTGAAAAATATTTCACTGCCCGGCTTCAAAGCAGAAGACTGCTTTTAAAGAACAAATTAACACGATCATTTAACATATTTTACCAAAACCCAATCTCCTCTGGTATCCTACTTTTCGTTAAAATGTAACTAGTGAAACAGTAAAAATTCACATTTTAACATAGCCCGAGGACACTGACAAACAAACGCTACCCAGTTTCCTCAAAGTATTGTAATCCTTTCCGTATCCTTTACGCAGGTTAAAAACCTGCAACATTCTCAACAAGCGAAACGCCTTACGATACTGCCAGGAGAGTTGAGCCCCCGCTGCCACTTTAAACATTAAAACCATGGTTCTGTCATTACAGAAACTGACGGATGTGGACCTGGCTCCGCTGCGCGAGGCGACGGCGGTACGGAACCAAGCTGCTGCTTCTCGTTGGGCTTCATCCATTAAACGCACCTTTCGGTTCATATTTAGACAAAAGAATAGAATTTGGTCCAATTCACGCTCAGTAAGTTCCAAAAACGAGAAAACTAAACGTCCATAACACATTCAACACCGGATAACTGTCCAACGCTAAACAGAAATACAAAAACTTTTCATTTCTCCATTTGAAAAGACATGTTATTCGTATCTTCAGGGTCAATATAAACAGAAGTTCACAGGCGCTGGGAAGCGGATATCGCTCCCCCAGGACACACGTCTCTGGTCACCGGTTCAGACGAAAATCCCTGCCGCCTTCGGAGCGTGTGAATAAACGCAAGTTAAACACGCGCTGTTTAACTTCAGCACGGGGGAGAAAAACAAACCAGGGGTCTTTACCTGTTGGCCCTTCGATGCCATCGGCGTAGATCTGAACGGCCAGGATCAGCAGAAAAGCGCAGGTGTTCATGGTAACGTTTTTTTAGTCCAGTTCGGTTTTATCAGCACAAATCATAGCAGAGTCTCCAGAAGGACCGGTTCGCCAGTTATGGTCTGAAGTCCATCTATCCCCGGATTCCTGCTGAAACGCTATTGAGAGACTTTCCCGAGTGAGGCACGAGCGGAGCGGAGCAGCGCCAGCCGTGCACACTGACGTCAGGGTAAACAGTTCAAAAGGGGGGATTTTTTTCCACCGTCGTTTTTTTTCTTAACACGCTTAGAGATTGCTCTTAAAATGCAGGCGTATAGCGACTCCACGTGGTGGTTTTTAGCAACAACAAGCACCGCAACTAAATCTCGCTGGACTTCAAACATTTTTTCGTCGCTTTTCCACAGAATGAGATCATCCGTGATTCCCCGAACGCTTTTGTGTTGTTTGATTTAATACGTGTAATAAACGGATGGAAATCCAAAAGGCACCGCATAATAACATGCTTTATTATCGCTGGAACTAGCACAGAATCGAACCAAAAGGTGGAACGGAAGGGGTACTGCAACGACCCCCCGTCATATGTGGCCCCCAGACTCTCAAAAATGGGGGTACGGTTTGGGTGCATACTCCTCTCTGGAGAATAAACGTGTTCATTGTTCTTGAAAGGCAAAACAAGGATTTCTTACAGTAGGATTGGGAGATAAAAATGTATAATTGTTGATACATTTTCATTTTTTTCTTGTCATGAATTTTACACTGCCTTTCACTGATATCCATTTTGCTCCCTACAATCAGGTTAACAAGCAAACTTTGTGCGATCTTAATGACAGTTTAATTAAAAATGGCACAATTCTTTAAAATGGCAGAGTATCAGGTGGATGAGACTCGATTCATCAACATGCAGTAAGATAAACACCTGTAATTAACACCCTGCATAAATTGTGATATTTATCGATATTCAGAAGAGTGCAAGCGAGCGTGATAGATGTCCGTCATAGGTCCCTGCTCTATTTCACAGCGCTGTCTTTTATGGTTCAGTCAATAGGGTTAGAATTAATCGCATTTTGTGTATTAAAGGAAATATGCTGTCTCATCAAGACAGACTTTACAATACAACATGTTTTTTGAGTGAGCACGATTTTGCGGAAGACAAGCTAACATGTTTTGTAGAATTTGTTGTTTGCATTTTGACATAGGGGAGCTTCAGCCTTCAGAAATACGTACGTTTCTTTTGATTGAATTGTACGTCCCCTTAAAAGAGGCTGAGTTTGTTTGACTGAATATGGCGCACTTACTGAGTGTATGTGCACGCATCGTGCAGAGTTGGTCCCCAGGGATGAGCATTTATGTAGCTGTACATGCATCGCAGCGCCCCCTGCTGAGGCTGCTGTGGTACGGTGTTATCAGCGGCACAGAGTAAGCAGAGAGCAGCACTAAGCTGAAGTCTTGTCCTCCACTGTGTTATCACAGAGTGGTCAGGAACTTAAACACACAATAGAGTGACTAAAACAGTATTCATGTCTTTTAAGTGGAAACTAGCATGCCGGTGTATGTGTGCGTGTGCGTGTGTGTGTGTGTGTGTGTATGTAACCATGTGTATATTTGAGTGTGTGTGTGTGTGTGCGTAACCATGTGTATATTTGAGTGTGTGTGAGTGTGTGTGAGTGTGTGTGTGTGTAACCATGTGTATATTTGAGTGTGTGTGTGTGTGTGTGTGTAACCATGTGTATATTTGAGTGTGTGTGTGTGTGTGTGTGTGTGTGTAACTATGTGTATATTTGAGTGTGTGTGTGTGTGTGTGTGTAACCATGTGTATATTTGAGTGTGTGTGTGTGCGTGTGCGTGTGTGTGTGTGTGTGTGTATGTAACCATGTGTGTGTGTGTGTGAGTGTGTGTGTGTGTGTGTGTATGCATGTGTATTTTTGTGTGTGTGTGTGTGTGTGAGTGTGTAACCATGTGTATATTTGAGTGTGTGTGTGTGTGTGTATGTGTGTGTAACCATGTGTATATTTGAGTGTGTGTGTGTGTGTGTGTGTGTGTAACCATGTGTATATTTGAGTGTGTGTGTGTGTGTGTGTAACCATGTGTATATTGAGTGTGTGTGTGCGTGTGTGTGTGTGTGTGTGTATGTAACATGTGTATATTTGAGTGTGTGGTGTGTGTAACCAGTGTATATTGTGTGTGTGTGTGTGTGTGTAACCATGTGTATATTTGAGTGTGTTTGTGTGTGTGTGTGTGCATGTGTGTATTTGAGTGTGTGTGTGTGTGCGTGTGTGTGTGTGTGTGTGTGTGTAACCATGTGTATATTTGAGTGTGTGTGTGTGTGTAACCATGTGTATATTTGAGTGTGTGTGTGTGTGTGTGTGTGTCAGTATGTGTTTTTGTGTGTGTGTGTGTGTGTGTGTGTGTAACCATGTGTATATTTGAGTGTGTGTGTGTGTGTTGATGGGGGAGCAGGTAAATGACTGTGTAGGAGTGTGTATGTGTTTGCCTGTATGAGGTATCAATCAGAGGGTAGTGCGGGGGGGGGGGGGGGGGGGTGGGGGGGGGGTGGGCGGGGGAATGTGTGATGTCAAAGATGGGGATCCCTTCAGGTGGGAGAGTGGGAGGTTTTGGGCCCCCAGGTTCCAGAGGTGGGCAGGTAATGGTGACGCAGCTCTGGGGGTGTGGGAGGGAGTGAGCGGAGGGCCAGGCGTGACTGATGCATCGTGGCTAGGTGCGATCAACGCTACCCCACCCCCCCACCCCCGGAAGTTGCGGGAGGTTCCACTCTGCCATTGTGCTGCTGAGGCACTTAGTCACTCTGCTAAATACCCTGTTGTACAAATGTGAGTAAAAAAAAAAAACACGGTGGCTACAATAGTCACATTAAGAGCATCAGTCAAACACCTAAAATGTAAAAGTTGGACGCAAACAGGGTCAAAGAGTGTAATTACAACACAAATTCATTTAAAATAAAAAAACATCAACTTCTTATGGAGGGTGGGGTGTGGATACATCCATTGTGTTCTGCCCAATGAAGAAGTCTGTGAAAAACATAATATCACTGTCCATTAAGCTGTAAAGCAAAGTGGAAGTGTGTCCGAACACACTGCTAACTTCTACGCCTGACCAGAAATCTCGCTCCTCTGTGACAATCCTCATCTGGGCCGTCTTTAGCCATCACAGAGTGTGAGAGAGACACAGAGACAGACGGGAAGGTTTCAACGGCTCTTTTCAAGCTTTAATGGACTGCCTCTTCCCCAGGACCTCGACTAAATGTGCAAAAAGGGAAGAACTGCAGAGTGTTACTGTAAATGCACACGGTTTAAGAGGACACTGGCGGTAAATTCGCACACACAATGGGCCGTGTCCTTGCTCTGGGAAGATGAAAGCCCTGTGTGGGTGCATGAAGCCCAGTCTGTCTGTTTGTGCTCTGTGTGGCACTGAGGAGCTCCTGAGCCAGAGGAAGAACACACTGACCTGGGATCCATTCCCACTGATTGAATGGAATGTGTGTTTTCTCCGGTGTCTGGCAAAAACTGATCTGGTTTTGCCAAGTTTGGAGTAATGCAACAATCACACACTCACACTCACACACTCACACACACTCACACACACACAATCTCACACACACTCACACATACTCACACACATACACGCAAACACACTCACACACACACAATCACACACTCACAATCACACACACACACTCATACACACTAACACACACTAACTCACACACACACACAGTAGGTTCAGCAGTACACATTCTCAGACAATGGTAGTGCATTTAAAGTGAGTTTATTGATGAGGAGTGTAGTAGAGAATAAACGTGGGCATTGATGAGGAGTGTAGTAGGGAATAAACATGGGCTTGGAGTCTAAAGGGGGAAGAATCAATCAGGACCCGAGGTGAGGGAATCGCCACCCTTTCTAAAGAAATTAGAACTTAAGAACATATTATGACGAGGACAGGCCATTCGGCCCAACAAAGCTCGCCATAACATTATCTAAAGAGTATCCAAAACTGCATCAAGTCTGGACTTGAACACAGCAAGGGTCTCTGCCTCAACTACATGACCTGGCAACCCATTCCATGTATTGATAACTCTTTGTGTGAAATAATACTTCCTTACATCAGTGCGGAACTTACTCTTAACTAGTTTCCATTTATCTCCCCTTGTCTTACAGACCGAACTTAATTTAAAAAATGTATCATAGCTAACCTTGTTGAGTCCCTTTATAAATTTAAAAACCTCTATTAAATCACCCCTTGGTCTCCTCTTGCTGAGACTAAATAGGTTAAGTAACTTTAGTCTTGCCTCGTAGCTTTTATGTTTCATGCCAGGAACTAATTTAGTTGCCCTCCTTTGTACTTTTTCAAGAGCCTCGATATCTTTCTTATAGTGCGGTGCCCAGAACTGCACACAGTATTCCAAGTGTGGTCTAACTAAAGCATTGTATAATTTTAATATAACCTCCTTAGATTTATAATCAATACTTTTGGCTATATATCCTAGCATCCTGTTGGCCTTTTTTACTGCTACAGCACACTGCCTAGATCCTGTTAGGCTTTGGTCAACTATTACTCCCAAGTCTTTTTCAAATTGAGCACAATCTAGTTTACTTCCTCCCATGAAGTAGTCTTGTCTAATGTTCTTATTTCCCATATGCAAGACTTTACATTTAGTTAAGTTGAATGTCATCTGCCAGGTACCTGCCCACATATGGATGCTGTTTAGGTCTTCTTGTATTACCTTAGTTGATTCTATACTGTTTGCTAGACCACCCAGTTTTGTGTCGTCTGCAAATTTTACTATTTTACTACGAACCCCTGCATCAAGATCATTTATGCAAATAAGGAAAAGTAAAGGCCCCAACACCGATCCCTGCGGGACTACACTTCTCACAGGACCCTGTTCTGAAACAATTCCTCCAACAGTTACACTCTGCTTTCTACCAGCCAGCCAACTTCGAACCCACTCACTGATAGCTCCTGATATTCCTGCAGATTTCATTTTCTCTATGAGCCTAGCATGCGGAACTTTGTCGAATGCCTTTTGGAAGTCTAAATAGATAATGTCATAAGCTTGGTTTGCATCTAAACATGCTGTAGCTTCCTCAAAAAAGTCCAGGAGGTTTTAAAGAACATTAATATTAGGCGTCATTGTGGAAAAAAAGAAAGGAGAGGGTGAAGGTGGAGATGGGGAGGAGGATGGATGCCGGAAATGCTAAGCATGATGGGTACATGGCGTTTATGTACCTGTATGGGACCGGAAAGGTTAATGTGATAGGCGGCGTTTTTCTCCCATCATGCTCACTGCTCCTGCCATCTCCCCCCCCCCCATCTTCATCTTAATGTCTACTTCCCTTTCTTCTGTATTTCTCCTTCTCTTCTAGTGGTCTAGTGGGGGTTCACCACACACAAATAGTGAGGCATGACAGTGCCCCCTCGGACTCCAAGCCCAAGAGCAAATATCTGTGCTGATATATTACTTACCACATCAATAAACTCCTTCCAAACACATTTAATGTTTTCTGAAAATTAATTTTACGAAGAAAAAAAATGGCTTTAATTAAGCAAAAGAACCTGCAAATATAATATATTTTAGACAACTGATGTGAAGATGTTTTCTGTTCTTTTTCACTCAATTGAATTCACAGGCTTGCATTTGACTATGTCTGTTATGAGTTCATATTAAAATTGTTTTATGAAACCACAGGATATTTGGGGAGAATCATTTTGGTGTTACGCTAACAGAGCTGGTTTGATCCTCGCTAGGCACTCAAAAATCAAATCTTTCACATTTTAAATAGTTTATTATCTATTATCTATTTTAAAACTCTTGTGTAATACAACAGAATTGTGTGTGGGATGTGTAGATTAAACAGAGCTCTTGTATAGCATATACAGAGTATGTGTGGGAATCTGAAGAGTATGAGGTAACAAGTGTGAATGAGGACAAACCGCTTCTCTGCATCCCATTGCTGCAATAACACAGTCATGTTTTACACTAAAAGAGCCCATTGAAATGCCCACTCTAACCAAACTTATGTCCTGCTTTCACCCGAGGAGCTATTCCTGAAACAGAACCAGAGAGCTATGACGTAGAACTATACAAACATGATAGCTATATCCCATCTGCGGCACCTGGGAAAAGACGTGCAACACGAGGCAAACCTTTTAAAAAATAAGTAAGAGCATTTGGACTCATTTAAAGTCTAATTATGAATACTTTTATGCCAATGTTTTGGACCAGAGTCATTGTGAAACATAATTTTCAGACTACATTATGCAATGCATAACTATAAAAAAACAACAGGTGAGTCAAATTGATTTTTATTCATATACTATGTATTCATATACCCCAGATGAGAGGGTGAGCCCTCCTGAAGGTGAGAGGGTGAGAGTGTGAACCCTCCTGGGGGTGAGAGGTGAGAGGATGAGCCCTCCTGAGAGTGAGTGGGTGAATCCTCCTGGGGGTGAGAGGGTGAGAAGGTGAGCCCTCCTGGCGGTGAGAGGATGAACCCTCCTTAGGGTGAGAGGTGAGAGGGTGAGCCCACCTGGGGGTGAGAGGTGAGAGGATGAGCCCTCCTGGGGGTGAGAGGTGAGAAGGTGAGCCCTCCTGGCGGTGAGAGGGTGAACCCTCCTTAGCGTGAGAGGTGAGAGGGTGAGCCCACCTGGGGGTGAGAGGGTGAGAGGGTGAGCCCTTCTAGGGGTGAGAGGGTGAACCCTCCTGAGGGTGAGAGGTGAGAGGGTGAGCCATCCTGGGGGTGAGAGGTGAGAGGGTGAGCCCTCCTGGGAGTGAGAGGGTGAGCCCTCCTGAGAGTGAGTGGGTGAATCCTCCTGGTGGTGAGAAGTGAGAGGGTGAACCCTCCTTGGGGTGAGAGGGTGAGAGGGTGAGCCCTCCTGGGGGTGAATGGGTGAATCCTCCTGGTGGTGAAAGGTGAGAGGGTGAGCCCTCCTGGGGGTGAGAGGTGAGAGGGTGAGCCCTCCTGGGGGTGAGAGGGTGAACCCTCCTTAGGGTGAGAGGGTGAATCCTCCTGGGGGTGAGAGGTGAGAGGGTGAGCCCCCAGAGACACAGGGTCTGCTGGGGTCCCCAGCCCTGGTGCTGCAGAGACACAAGGTCTGCTGGGGTCCCCAGCCCTGGTGCTGCAGAGACACATGGTCTGCTGGGGTCCCCAGCCCTGGTGCTGCAGAGACACAGGGTCTGCTGGGGTCCCCAGCCCTGGTGCTGCAGAGACACAGGGTCTGCTGGGGTCCCCAGCCCTGGTGCTGCAGAGACACAGGGTCTGCTGGGGTCCCCTGCCCTGGTGCTGCAGAGACACAGGGTCTGCTGGGGTCCCCAGCCCTGGTGCTGCAGAGACACAGGGTCTGCTGGGGTCCCCAGCCCTGGTGCTGCAGAGACACAGGGTCTGCTGGGGTCCCAAGCCCTGGTGCTGGAGAGACACAGGGTCTGCTGGGGTCCCCAGCCCTGGTGCTGCAGAGACACAGGGTCTGCTGGGGTCTCCAGCCCTGGTGCTGCAGAGACACAGGGTCTGCTGGGGTCCCCAGCCCTGGTGCTGCAGAGACACAGGGTCTGCTGGGGTCTCCAGCCCTGGTGCTGCAGAGACACAGGGTCTGCTGGGGTCCCCAGCCCTGGTGCTGCAGAGACACAGGGTCTGCTGGGGTCCCAAGCCCTGGTGCTGCAGAGACACAGGGTCTGCTGGGGTCCCAAGCCCTGGTGCTGCAGAGACACAGGGTCTGCTGGGGTCCCAAGCCCTGGTGCTGGAGAGACACAGGGTCTGCTGGGGTCCTCAGCCCTAGTGCTGCAGAGACACAGGGTCTGCTGGGGTCCCCAGCCCTTTTGCTGCAGAGACACAGGGTCTGCTGGGGTCCCCAGCCCTGGTGCTGCAGAGACACAGGGTCTGCTGGGGTCCCCAGCCCTGGTGCTGCAGAGACACAGGGTCTGCTGGGGTCCCCAGCCCTTTTGCTGCAGAGACACAGGGTCTGCTGGGGTCCCCAGCCCTGGTGCTGCAGAGACACAGGGTCTGCTGGGGTCCCCAGCCCTGGTGCTGCAGAGACACAGGGTCTGCTGGGGTCCCCAGCCCTGGTGCTGCAGAGACACAGGGTCTGCTGGGGTCCCCAGCCCTGGTGCTGGAGAGACACAGGGTCCTTTGCCTGTTGGTATTCAGCTCATAATGTTTCAGATAAAGAAGTTTATTAATCAGTTATGAAGTTAATTAATCAGTTTGATTACAGTTTTCCTTGATTGCTAAGACATATTTCTTGAAATTATGCTCCATTTCCCAAAACTATAAACACAATTCCAAAAGTGCTTCCTCATCTCCACAAACTTCAAACTTCCATGTCAGAAACAAACTCTCTATCAGAACCATGTAATCTTACACATAAACCAAACTTTGCTTTCAGACATCACACAAAATCCACAAAATACACATATAAACACGCTACAAAATGGTCATACACAGCAGTGACATGAAACACTTCAAAACACTTCTTTGTGGTCTTGCTCGCTGCTCAGCTCTTCACACTAATTTCCCTACTAGTATCTGTGACTTTAGGAGTGCAGTCAGCACAGTCAGCGCAGTCAGACATGCTCAACAATACATTAAGCGCAGGATGCAAGACAAGGAAAGCAGCTGGTGTTTTGGGTGGCTCGACCTGATGAGAGTAACTGAGTGACACTGACCCTCTGCAGGATGCTGCAGGATTCTGCAGGGCATTGAGAATAGGAAAATTGTGGAAGGACAGCACAATGAGAATCACATTAACTGCCTCACAGCTTCTGTGCTGAAGTAAATGCCACTTTTGTGATATAAAAGATACCACCAAATGCCAGTGAGAGTATGACTGTGATCAACAACATACCGTGTCTATTCACACTCGTTCACGGACATTCTCTCGCTCAAAATAGTTGCAGTCAAATTCCACACCAACATTAATTGTCCAAGATGTCAGTAATGTTGAAATTTAGCATAATTAACGGACTTCCGTTTGCCAGTTATATTTTATTTTTGTGTGTATGCTTTAATTTATACTATGTAATATTGTATACACTCAAAATGTAGGCCTGTCCCTCAGCTTCTCCTTCTGTGTACGCACGCGCGTGTCGTCCTTATGTGTACGCACATGTGTGTCGTCCTTATGACATAAAAAGTGCTCCCTACCTCTGGTTGGCACATTTGGTTTCTGCAAATAACTATTTCCTGATTAATCAAGAAAAAAATGACATCCCAGACAAAGCACACACACGTGCTGTGTGGGCTTGTGTACACTTGCACACACACCACAAAACAACGCAGAGGTAGGCAGGAAAAAACACCCAATCACATTAATTCAGAGCATGCAAACTCACAGACAGGAAAGATCAAAGCACCTCATCTCTCGAGAGGATTAAAAATGGGTTCTGGGACAAGAGCATTTCATTACCACCCCACATGCCAAACCGAAAACAACATCAACAAAAACATTTTCTGAGAGGGTGAGTGTTAGCGGTGTGATACAGCACAACATTTTTATTTTCTGTGTTCTTTGCATTGCACTAATTGCTGATTGAGATGAGTATGCAAAGACTCATCGACACGTCAATGAATAATGAAAGGAGCGTCCCAAGAGACAAGTAGGGAAAAGCAACAGGCTAATAAAAGACATTGTTCAAACCTCGTAAGCACAGAAGTGCATCAGGCATAAATGCTCATGGTAGCCCCCAGGTCTGTTTTCCTTGCTGGATGAAAAATGCATCCAGTGGGGGCTCTATAGAACCCTATTTATAGAGAAATACATTATGTAAACTTAACCTAAAAAAATAAAATGAAAGATTTTTTGTAAAAAATACAAAAACATAGTATTTTGAAGCAAAATAAGTAGAGATATTGTCAATAGCATAACGTGTATCCTATTGATTGATTTTTTGTACACCTGGAAATTCTTGCTGATTCTGTTAGTTTACTGAAGTGATACAAGCTGCAGTTAGCAGTAATGCCCACAAGATGACACTGTAGCTGAGGATACCTTATCTGGCAGATTGTGCTGCTGAGAAATCTTGAACCTCCCTGTGACAAGCCCGGGAAACCGCCGGCTCTCATCGTTTATGTATCTGCTCTACAATCAACAATCAGTTTATACCTAAGAGACCAGGTTAGGTGGGTAAATTGTTTAATCAAACTTCTTTAACAAATCTGTTTAACACTGAGTAACAAGGTCAGCATACCCTTCAAGTCTCCAGGCCCCAGGTTAGTCTCCTGCATACTCTTACCCTCCCCAGGCCCCAGGTTAGTCTCGTGCACACTCTTACCCTCCCCAGGCCCAGGGTTAGCCTCCTGCACACTCTTACCCTCCCCAGGCCCCAGGTTAGCCTCCTGCACACTCTTACTCTCCCCAGGCCCCAGGTTAGTCTCCTGCACACTCTTACCCTCCCCAGGCCCCAGGTTAGTCTCCTGCACACTCTTACCCTCCCCAGGCCCAGGGTTAGCCTCCTGCATGCTCTTACTCTCCAAGGCCCCAGGTTAGCCTCCTGCATACTCTTACCCTCCCCAGGCCCCAGGTTAGCCTCCTACACACTCTTACCAGGCCCCAGGTTAGTCTCCTGCACACTCTTACTCTCCCCAGGCCCCAGGTTAGTCTCCTGCACACTCTTACCCTCCCCAGGCCCCAGGTTAGCCTCCTGCACACTCTTACCCTCCCCAGGCCCCAGGTTAGTCTCCTGCACACTCTTACTCTCCCCAGGCCCCAGGTTAGCCTCCTGCACACTCTTACCCTCCCCAGGCCCCAGGTTAGTCTCCTGCACACTCTTACCCTCCCCAGGCCCCAGGTTAGCCTCCTGCACACTCTTACCCTCCCCAGGCCCCAGGTTAGTCTCCTGCACACTCTTACCCTCCCCAGGCCCCAGGTTAGTCTCCTGCACACTCTTACCCTCCCCAGGCCCCAGGTTAGTCTCCTGCACACTCTTACCCTCCCCAGGCCCAGGGTTAGCCTCCTGCACACTCTTCCCCTCCCCAGGCCCCAGGTTAGCCTCCTGCACACTCTTCCCCTCCCCAGGCCCCAGGTTAGCCTCCTGCACACTCTTACCCTCCCCAGGCCCCAGGTTAGCCTCCTGCACACTCTTACCCTCCCCAGGCCCCAGGTTAGCCTCCTGCACACTCTTACCCTCCCCAGGCCCCAGGTTAGTCTCCTGCACACTCTTACCCTCCCCAGGCCCCAGGTTAGCCTCCTGCACACTCTTACCCTCCCCAGGCCCCAGGTTAGTCTCCTGCACACTCTTACCCTCCCCAGGCCCCAGGTTAGTCTCCTGCACACTCTTACACTCCCCAGGCCCAGGGTTAGTCTCCTGCACACTCTTACTCTCCCCAGGCCCCAGGTTAGTCTCCTGCACACTCTTACCCTCCCCAGGCCCCAGGTTAGCCTCCTGCATACTCTTACCCTCCCCAGGCCCCAGGTTAGCCTCCTGCACACTCTTACCCTCCCCAGGCCCCAGGTTAGCCTCCTGCACACTCTTAGGGGGAGGAGTCATGTGTGTAGCCATTCCCTCATCAGCCTTAGGGGGATGGGTCATGTGTGTGGCCACCTCCATAGTCTTAGGGGGAGGAGTCATGTTTCCAGCCATTCCTTCCTGAGTATTATGGGGAGGAGTCATGTGTGTGGCCACTCCTTCATGAGTCTGAGGGGGGAGGGGTCATGTGTTCAGCCACTCTCTCCCAAGTCTTAGGGGGAGGAGTCATGTGTGTAGCCACTCCCTCGTGAGCCTTAGGGGCAGCAGTCATGTGGGTAGTCACTCCCTCATGAGTCTGAGGGGGAGGGGTCAAGTGTGAAGCCACACCCTTATTAGTCTGAGGGGGAGGTTTATGGTGCAAGGGCTGGTAAAATCCATATAATAACAATGTAACATCCATTCAGCCAGGGGGAGAAAAGATCAAGGAGCCCAGTGTATTTGTTTTTGTTTTATCACCTAATTCACTGATTAACAATATGCTTTTCTATACACTGAAGAGGAAGACTGGAAATGATATGGGTTATTTTTTGTTTGCATAAAAACAACAGACCTTAGTCAATTACAATAAATGAAATCTGACACGAACGGGTGAAGCAAGTCATTTAAAACAGGTTAATTTCCTGTGAAAATGAAGAGGCCTCCCTGGTGATTATCATGAACAACACACACATACACACACACACCCACAGACGAACACTCACACATACAAGCACACCCACAAAGACAACGTACACACACACTCACATGAACACACACACGCACACACACACAGACAACACACACACATACAGACAACACACACCCACACGTACATCCACACATACATACACACACACACACCCACACAGACGACACACACACTCTCATGAACACATACACACACACACCCACACAGACAACACACACAGACACACACACATACTCTCATGAACACATACACACACACAAACACACCAAGACATTTGTTCATACACACGAAGACATTCACAAACATAAAGTAAACAGGTTTCAAATGAGAAGGTTTCATACGAACTCACACACACACACACACGCACTCACACACAGATATATGCTCATTAATACAAATACATTCTTACTTAAGTACACTCTCTTAAATGCTTTCATTTTCTCACTTTCTCTCTCTCTCTGTTGACAGATCTAGATGCAGCTAAACCAGTTACCCTGCTTCACACTGAGTTATGGGAAACCCTTCAAGAGTAGAGCACAAGGAAATCACCCATCACTAATGGAGCCCCAGCATTTTAGACATTTTTACAGGTGCAGCTCGGCCCCTTTTTCCTGTGCATCTATGAGTCAGACAAAAAATATTTTGTTTTTCATCATGTTTTATTCAGAAAACATACTCTTACATTACATTACTGTCATTTAGCTGACGCTTTTATCCAAGGCCCAACAGCAGTGGTGTTCTTGCTGTGGCTGGACTGGGACTTGAACCACCAACCTCAGGGGTCCCAGTCATGTACCTTAACCACTAGGCTACAGGCTGCCTCTTACATATTCTACAAAAAAACTGTTACATTTCAAATACATTAGTGTCCCAAATGTTGTATCTGAAGGTGAGCAGTGGTCTGATCTTAAAATACAACCACCGGTACCGAGCACATACCACAGCCCCAACAGCACAAATGGAGTAAACATTTAGGAAAGGGGGTATTTTACAGCTATTCTCGTAGATACTACCTTATTTGATGAAAGTATTTGAAATTTTATTTGAAATGTCATGTATAAAGTATTTGGAAAATTGTTAATATTTTTAATTTTGCATTTATCTTTAAAATACTATGTTAATAATTTATTTGAATTATTTGAACTACGTCAAATAAAGATAATTTGTTTGACTCAGTTAATTTGAAAATAATTCAAATACAGAAAACAAATATTTCAAATAAAAATGTACGATTCAACCAGGTCTGGTTGTGACATTGTATGACAGTGTTCCACAGCTCTAGTCTCAGTGTCATCTGCACTGTCATTTTACATGTCCTGCACTATGCCAGACAGTACAATTTCTGCTTAGTTCTATTTAACTTGAATTTTGTTGTACACATGTATTAAATGATCTCAAACACTCAACAGAGACCAGCAAATCACTGAATGTAGGTGAGGTGGGGCACTCAGAGACTACATCAGCTGACAGCCTGCAGAGTCTGTTGGTACACTTTGTGGCATCAATGGAGGTTACGCCCCTCGGATGGTGACAACACACCTAACTGAGCAAGCAGCAGTCTATTTAAAGGGACATTTCTCAGCACTTTGCCAATTTTAATATCTCTGGCTTCAATATTATTGTCTTTATCACAAGAGAGATAAAGACAATAATAAAAACAGATTCCCAATTTGTTCTTTATTTCCAAAAAGAGCCTTTTTAAAATCAAGTAAGTTGGCTGTAATCAGGGATGTTGTCAGGAAACTGCACAGCGCAAACAGGAAGAGGGAGGGTGAGTTCAGACTCACACAGGCCAATCCAGCAGCTGCATTCTTCTCCAGGACAGTCATTACCTGCTGGAAATGGGCCCCCCAGGTAAGGAGGCTCAGTATCGCTGCATGGTTCAGTTAGGCCACACTGAAGTCCTCACAAGCTCCATCAGTCTCTGGAAAGCTGCTGGTTCTCCATGCAACCCAAACGGCATGACAGTGAATGGGAAGATGCCCAGGGGTGTTCAGAAAGCTGTGCTTTGACCATTTCCCTGGAAGGGGGATCAGCTAGTAACCTTTGCAGAGGTCAAACGATGCGTTCAACTGGACCCAGACCTCCTGCTCCAGCATATCATCAATCCCTGCCATTTGCGAAGACATGTTCAGGTTAGGGTTAGGGCTTAATCACAATTACTTGTAATGAAAGCTTGTAATTAAATTGACTTTGGTGCTTTTTGTCCTAACAGAGCCTTCTGAGGCATACAAACTGTCCAACAGGGAGAGCGTACTTAAACAAGACGGGGTAGTAGTAGTGGGTGGTTAGGTATTTGTTCGTAAAACAATAGCATGTTTTGTTGAATTCCTTTAGTTGGACAAGTTCGTTCACATCCCCTGCACTGCAGTCCAACATTCATTTCATGTTCCAGGGTTTAGCATTTCAAAATGTTTATGTAACTGTATCAAGCTGTAATGATAAGTATGAAAAAGTCACAATGCGGAAAACACAAACTTTTCTCAGTAAATATCAATATCAATTTTCTTGCAGTATCAGAAAAGTATCACTCTCGGTGTGTGTTTATGTGATCGTTAATGAAACAATAAGCTAGTTTTGTTAAATTCCTTTAGCTGGACTAGTTCGTTCACATTCTGCACACTGTGCTCCAAGTTAATTTCAAGTTCCAGGGTTTAACTTTACCTTCATGCAACTGTGCCAAGCTGTAATGTTTGATAGTAAAAGGTGAAAGTTTCTCAGTAACCCTTCCTTTTCCAGTTCTGCATGGATAAGGTATTTACCAGGTAAATATATAATAAGAAGAGTAAATTACTGCATAACACACTGTAGGGGAAGTGAGAATGGCATAAAAGGGGGGAAAAGGACAGAAATGGTGGACTCCTGAATTTTTGGGCTTCTTCTGTTGGTACCTTTTAATTAAGGTATCTATTAGATTGACCCAAACAGATAGCATTGTTTGATATCGAATTTCCAGAATTTGGCAACATAATCTCTAAGATAAGACCAAACACAAATGTACTCATTGTTTATTAGAGTCATACCATGTCCACTTTCTTGCTATTTGACCCTCTGTTTCCAAAAACTGAAAGCATTTGCCATTCCACTGTACTTAAAACAGTTGAAAAATGAAGGCAGGGGAACTCATATTGCGGAAAACTTCCTGGCTTGTGGGACAGGTGGTGGATCGGGTTTTTGAAGGGGTTTTCAGGAGGCAGTTTATCAGGAAATCAGAGCCTCTCCAGGAAGTTACAGAGCTGTCAATCATCAAAAGATTCATCACAAACATGTTTTACAGACAAGCGATAAGATGCCAAGTATTTGTCACAAGGGAACTAGCTCCCACTTACAGGCCATCTGCTCATTCTGCTGCTAAGCTGGTACACTAAAACAGCTTCAACATTTCATACTGCATTCAAAACATACAACGACAGCACAACCCATTAATGTTACTGAAGATGAAACTGAAGACTGTTGGCTATGTGTGTGTTTGTTTGTTGCGAGTTGGCAGACTCGTTAGTGATCAAGCTGCCAATGGCGTCGATGTGGAATAGTCTCTTTTGACTTTTCTTGATTTGGTGCTGGCAGTTTTTTCAGAATCATGCTGTCGGTCATTTGCAGAATCAGAGGACAGTGGTGTGGGTAAAAGAGAAAACCGAGCAGCAAAGAAAAAGAAAAAAATTTGCAAGCGCAAAGTGAAGATCCCCTCTCCTCCCTAGGTCTTCGATATAAACATAGTTTTACCCGTGGTAATCTTCTAATCTTGCTAGCTTTGTTGTTGTTAACAGCTTTTTCTGTTTTCAACATGTCTTTCACAGGGTTATAGTCGATACTAATGTTATCCCTTTTGGCACTTTTCCTCAACTGACCCCTGACTTATGCACTTTGAGCTGTAAGTCGCTCTGGATAAGAGTGTCTGCAAAATGCTATGAACGTAAAAATGGATGTGACCTCCATGTTCAAGGTGAGTGTTCATTTACAGTGTTACATATGTCCTTCACATTAATTTAAGTTCAATTAAGTGTTTAAATTAAGTGTTTTTTTTTCTTAAATTGAAGGGGGCCAAAATCAAATATTCTTTGAGGAATCCCAGAATTCCTGGCTGCTCCCATGAGCACTATAACATGCTGGAGAGCCTGGCCACTGCAAAGGCTAGTGATAAGAGCTATTGTACTTGTTTGAATTCCCTGTTTTTCACTCTCTTCACTCTCACATACTACATATTTTATTCAGACTATCGCAGTGGCACCTATTATCAACCACTTCAAACATTAACATTCATTTTACATTTACTCATGAAAAGGCAATTTTGTTAGCAGCGAAAGCTATGTCCTGTAAAAAAAATAAAAAATTTGCTATCTTCGTCAGAAAAACCAACTCCATACATTTATACTTTGATGTGTTAATATGGCCTTATTTAAAGTATAGACTTTTAGATTTCTACAGTTGTGATGGTTATAAGTGCTGCTCTATACATACTCAGCCCCATAGCAGATACCTGTACTAATTCTATGATAGGGGGACTTTGGATTTGTTTGTGGTAGCAGAAACAATAGTGGAGGTACCACAGTTTTATAACCTCCGGAGGCTAAAGATGACATTTCTCTCTACAAAACAAGGCACTGTGTATCCAGTTCTTTGCCCGTTTTTATTCACGACTGCAAACATTTTAATTTTCAGTTTCATTGCAAAGAACCCAGTCAATAATAACAGCTGGTATCCTGATATGGTGTTAACTTCTGACCCGATACACACATGAGTCAGTCTCTTAGGCTGAGAGAATCATGATGCACTTTCCTTCCATATGCATTCGTGCACTCATATAAAAGTGCACGGCATGTGATGACATTTCATTAAATAAATGGACAATAATAAGGAAAATTTAGCTAGCATAGACTGAAATTGTATGAGAAACTGTTTATGATACTGTGATATTATCATAATCATAAATTATGACAGGATTTTGACACAATTTGCTCATATTAGCCAATAAAAGGAGACAGAGAAAGGAGATGGTTTTGCCTATTAATAACTATATTTCTTTTACAAAGATTTTTTTTAGCAATACCCAATCTTACCAAATCCTAGACCCGTCATGAACTTTTTATTCCAGTATTGTAGGTATTTGAAATACGAGGATATTATGAAGTTTTTGCTGGCATTTCCTGCATAGATATCCTGCATAGAGTATTTAAGACGCACTATCTATTACACTCTTACACTGCAGCTTCAGATCCCTCCAGCAATTACACAGTAACTAACCTCCTGTGAGCCACCTTACTGCCAGGTAAGGACATTCCAGCAGAGATCTCCTGGTCAAACCTCATTGTTTGTAGTAATGAAATAGGAATAATAATTATTATATGTTTATACAGAATGATTTTTGCCTCTTTTCCAGGATGAAGGTGAAGACAGTGATCCTGCTTCTCCAGATCTTGGCCATTTCGTCCGTCAGGCCAGATCCACCTCCACAGTCCTTGGGCGCAGCCAACCTAGGTACTTCCTACTACCCTACTGTGTCATAGGTGTCATTTACGCTGGGGACACGTCCCCACCACTTTTTGCTGTGGCCCATTTCGTTTCCACCACTTTGAAAGCCTTTAGTTAGTTGAACTTAATAATGAATAAAATTACAATGGTACATGTCATGTTATTAAGAGTACTGATCGTGAAATCTAAATCAGAACACTCACGTTGCTGCTGTGCACTCTTCTATGTACGATACAACAATGTAGCTTTAGTTTAGACAGGAACACACCCCCAGGGAGGTAACGTTAGAGCGACTTATCTGAACTTCTCTTCAGTTCTGCAAGTTTCCCAGGCCGCAATCAAAATGAAAAGAAAGGAACAAAGTTTATGAGTGGCCATATGCAGCGTATGAGACCTATTAGTAGAATAAAAATGTTGATTTTTTTTGCCCATATGGATCAAGGGAAAGCAGACACAGGTAAGACAAGCTTTTGTTTTATTGTCCTGATGTTTTATTCTATCTACAAGCACTTAGAGTAATGTTTACTAACACTCCCTTACAAAATCAGATTACTTCTAATTTGACATAACTGAACTTAATGAATGTTGGTCAACGTGAAAAATGTTCAAAACACGAGAATAAAAGACGCAAATGCATGTACCTTACCATGATGTCATCCATATAAGCAGGTTAACGCTATGGCATCATAACACACATGAAATGTTCAAGCAGCTTTTAAAGGCGATCCTTAAAGGAATGCCTTTTACATCTATCAGCGGTATATGGTCCAATGAAAACTGTCAACCTGTCATTGTCGGCATTGTGCTTTTCAAAACAAACTGACGCCCTTGCACTATGTTATAGAATTCACCTGTTCCTGAGAGGCTTTACACAAAAAATATTCAGATTTACAAGCGTTTGTTGCACTTTTGTAAGTTTCCAATAGTAAATCACAATCTGAAGAACATACGTTGACAAAGACGTGCAGATAGACAAATTTTTAACAAAAATGCACAATTACAGTTGATGTACACACGCTCAGTCACTGACTGCACCCACCCAGCAACACGAGTGCAGTCGATTGCACTGGATACTGACTGCACCCATCCAGCAACACGAGTGCAGTCGATTGCACCGGATACTGACTGCACCCATCCAGCAACACGAGTGCAGTCGATTGCACCGGATACATTAGGAAAACCGGTAATTGATGCAAATTGCCTTTTACTGTTTGCCCGTTTACCGAGTGTGCTTTTAGTGTTGCAGGCGTGGATCTTAAGAGAGCGAATCAAACAAGCACACCCTGATGCTAATCATGTTCAGAGAGCAGTTTTTAAACGGCTGCTGATGCCATGCTGAATCAGGTGTGACAGTTTTCTTCTGTTCCCTTCATTCTTCTGCAGTGAACGTGGCCCTGCGTGGGAAGGCCACTCAGTCGGCCATTTATACTTCTAATGAAGGTAGATGTCAAGCAGACGCCGGCATCGATGGGAACCGAGATTCCAACTGGAACCATGGGTCCTGCTTCGTCACTACCAATGTACCCAACCCCTGGTGGAGGGTGGACCTGCTCCAGTCATACATTATTGCCTCTGTCACCATCACCAACAGAGGAGACTGCTGTGCAGAAAGGATAAATGGAGCCCAGATCCACATCGGTAACTCCCTGGAAAACAACGGAATCGACAATCCACTGTAAGTGCCAGCCTGCACTGTGTAGTGCTGTGTATTCATTCATTTTGTATTTGCTGTCAGTTTGGAAAGCATACCCTTAGTCTCACACTCATGAAAGAAAATGTTTCAGGTCTCTTCTCAGTACTCACTTTCGCATCTTTAAAAAATAGATCTGTACACTGGCAAATGTGAAAAGGTGCTAGCAGGGTGTTTAGGTTTGAAACCCCTTTTTGGTGTTTGGATTAAAAACACCGAAAAAAATAATTAAAAATTACACTAAAAATGTGCTAGGGTCTATCTAGAAAATCAACTAAAATAACTAAATCCACCTCTGGCCAATGTAGCTGCTTCCCTTTGACCTGGCAGTCTTAAAGACTGTATGTTACCATTGGAAATGGTGTTGAAAATGACCTCAGCTCACTGTCTCACTACCAGTACAAACACTATTTATCTTCATAAAGTAAGAAAGGTAAAATGAAAATAATGATTTGTCATAATCAAAAAGAAGATATTAAATGAAAACTTGAAATGTTAAATGATGAAATAAATTGATTTCTGTCAGGGCGCAGTATGAACTCAATTGCAGACAGGGATGAGATTGACCAGAGTTTATTCAGAAGGGCAAATCCAAAAACAGAGCTGAAAACAGGCACAGGGTCAAACCAAGAGAGCATGGTGTCAGGGCAAAAACAGAATCCAAAGCAGAAGTCAAAAACAGGCAAAGTCCGAATCAGGTAAACACGGCAATCAGGCAGAGGCACAATCCAAAAATCAGAAATCGCGTAAACAGGCAAGAATCAAAAACAGGCAGGTCAGAACAAGAAAGGCTCGTATCATAACTGATCACAGGGAATACAGAGACGAACTCGCACAGAACAAACACAAAACAGGGTTTAAATACACAGACTAACGAGCCAACGAGACACAGGTGCACAACAGGGCAGGTGAAACAAATGAGTAATCAACTGGGCAGGTAACAAGGAGGGCGGGGCAGACACAAGGGGGAATGAAAACAAAAGCACATGGACAGGGAAACAAAAACCAAAACACAGGATCAGACAGCACTACTGACAATTTCAAAGCACACAGCAAAGAAACACTCAGCCATGCATGAAATAACATAGGAAGTGAATACAGGTCGTTTTTGGCATGCGCTGAGCATTAGAGGGGGTTTGCATAGATTGTGCATCAAAGGGTCCATGACTGTTTGTAGAGTGAGTGTGTTCTGTGTTTGCTCTTGCAGGTGCAGTGTTGTTGATACTATGAGTGCTGGGGAGACCAAAACCTTTCAGTGTGAGCAGCCAATGCTGGGACGCTACGTGACTGTGTACATCCCACGCCATGAACACCTGCACCTCTGTGAAGTGGAGGTGAACGCGCTGGTTCAGGATGATGCATGAAGCGTTGTGATGCATTTTTAAGCAGTAGATTACAGATTCACAGTGTGCTGAAGACACAGCTTTATAATCAGGTCACATTAGCATAAACTGGGAGAACAATATTATTTTGGGGAGTGGTTTTACAATCCTAAGGGGATATTTCTGAAGATCTCATGTTCTTTCTTTGGGGTGATTCATTGATTGATTTTCTTTGTTGTGCAACAAATAAACATATCAGCATCCAATAAAACATCTCAGCATCAAGCAAACCCAGCATCTCATTTCAGTCATTCACATCCATGCCGTGTTTGTTGTGTTCACTATTGGAGGCCCATGTTGAGTGATCTTAAATGGAAGTGACCTCTCTTTGGAGAGGAAGTGTGTTCATTTGCTGTCTTATGATGGGGTACATGGTACATTTCACTGCACTAGTGGAGTTCCTACAAAGGAGTGCTCAAGATATGTCCATTAATATATTTATTATTTATATACATTTATTAATATATTTAAAGGATCTGATGTTTAGGGATGATAAAAAGTTCAATTCAATGGAGTTTTCAGACACCTTTAAACTTCATTAAAACAAAGTCATATTCAGACAATCAATCAAACTGTTCCTGACCTCAGTTGTAGAAAACCTTGACAAAAGCCATCTTCTCTCTGCATTGGTAAGGCAGCAGTTGGCCCAGCCTCTATGGGGACAGACCAGAGGCCAGTTCACATCAGATTCACCTCTCTTTAACAGCCAGTCCTGGCCATTTGGCCTGCAGGAGGTACATGACCCGAGTGTATGATGGCTTCATGTTCCTCTGACAGCAGAGGCAGTATGTGTTCAGTGCCACTTCTGAAGTGAGAAAGCAGAACAAGAGACAGTGGTCATGTGACTTAGAGGGACAGTGGTCATGTGACTGAGAGGGACAGTGGTCATGTGACTGAGAGGGACAGTGGTCCTGTGACTGGGAGGACTCAGTGTGTATGGCTTCTTCCTCCTTAGTTTGTGGGAGAAGATCATTTAGTTCACTTCTGGAGAGGGACAATAACAACCAATAATCTTAACTGCAGGAGAAAAAAAATGTTAATATACTCATCTGAGAGTGACGTCACAGCTGGCCCCATGGGTCTAAACTTTTACCTGAACATGGCAGAGCTAAGAGAACCTGTGTCACTGTGCACCAGAATGTCTGGATACACTTCCATTTGAACACACTGTTTTCCATATGTCCCTCATTAATATTGACCATGGATAAGGTGTGGGTTCTTGGTGAAACACACTCAGATCTCCTCATGCTGAGCTTTGAAAGGTTTTACTGTTTCTCTGCTCCACATCTGTTGCTTGCTTATGTGATAAACAGGAATCCATCTGCTTGTACAACTAAATTCATAGCAATT
>JAFBMS010002449.1:0-28628 GCA_019788955.1 Albula glossodonta
GATGAAAAAGCACTTGAAGAAAAAGAACAAGAAACCCAGATGAGCTCTTGATTGGGTGTGTGACCTGTGAAATTTTTTTTCCCAAGATGTGCCTTTATGTTTTGTATTCTGAAAATGGTGGACTGGTCTTCAGGTGTGCATTTTGTTTAAAAGTACTCACTGTGTCCCTCTAAATTTTTCTTTGCCAAATTTAAATTACCCAAGCTGGAAATTACATTATTATCTGAAAAAAACTAACACCACTATTACAAAGAATTGTATGAACGATCCTAAATAAGCCCAGGTAAATGTGAAGATGGCAGAATGAAGGTTGCGCTTTTGTCCTTTATTTTGAAGTGCTAATGTAATGTAATTAATTAAGCGATGAGTAATATGGAGGCCTTGTGAACTAGACAAGATGCACAAAGCATGTGAGCTAAATTACTTAAAAACAGAAAGTTTTGTTTTAATTAATGACATTGTTGGTGTGTACATTCAGTCTAGATTACTTAAAAATACAAAGAAATAGTGAACTTAATTTTAAAACAACATAAACAGTAGCAACAATACTTTTATTATGCATGGTCTTTGAGGAAAAAATTCTGTATTGCTTAATATATTTAAAATCTGTTGGGTAAATGATCACAATTGAAGTGACATCTCAGGTCCTCTCGTCCAGGGGTGGTTGTTCAAATACACTTGTCTGAAGGATGCTGCATTCACACTTTAAAAAAGATGGTTTGGCAAAATATGAAAGGAACATAAGCCATATTGCAAAAAAAGGCTGCAATGTTTCTGTCTTGCCATAATAAAACACTAATATGTTTAAAATATGTAAAGTAACAAATGATGGAATGTAAATTCATGTTATGATTTTCAGTAAATTTAACATGCATATCACTGAGTATTTTATTTTTCCTTCCTCACTAGATGTCATTATAAACGACTATTCTCCTGATACCTAGACAGTGCCCTGGGTTGGTATAGTATTTTGGAGTTTGAATCCCCCCAGAAATCAACAGTCATACTAATGCTTTGGACATAGTTGTTCATTATATTGAAAGGGCTAACAAATCGGCATCACACAAAACTGTACAGGATGTCTCTGAGTTGGTGAGTGATGAGTGATTTTGTTTGCTGTAGAACACAAAATGAGTTTGTGGTGTCATGTGTAAGTGAGTTAATGTATGATCACATCCACGTCTCTCCTAGATTAGCTAAGCACATCACTGTCACTCCCCACAATGCACCTGTGTAAATGGAGGTGTTTTAGTTTTAAGGCTACCATTCACACATGCTGTGCACATTCTCCTTTTTAATCAGTGTTACTACAGTCTGTGACCTTGAGGGTTTGTGTACCATTTCATGTAGATAATGTTGAACTATCATGCCAAATCTTTTTCAAAATTCCATATTTTGGTTTGTCTGCTTTCCATGCATGACTTAATCTGTTTGCATTATTTGTACCAAGTAATTTTTTTCATAATTAAACAAGCTGTATGAGTAAATGGACAGTATGCTTCAAAGTGAACCACCAGCTTTTTTGCATTTTGAAGTTCCTGCAACATATGAAATACAGTTTGCTGAAGCTTTTCGAAGCAAACCAAGTTGTTGATGTGAAATATGAAGTAATCTTTAAATGATAATTTTTATTTTTTATTAGGGCTTAATGCATATTTTCTGTCCCTTGGAAAAATATATGTATTGTATTTTCATTTCAGAAGTGCTGATTTGTACTTTGTATGCATCCACTGTAATAGCAATAATAATTGTAGTAGTAGATTGCGTGAAGATTCCATTTCAAGGTGTTAGATATTTGATTTTACCAACCACACAAATTACAGAACATGACATAGCAAAACTGGTGGTATGAGAGTAATAAATAAGAAAACGTAAGTGGAAGAGTTGTCTTGCAGGAAAAAAAATACACAATGCATTTCTACCATAAGCACAGGCATGTTTTTATAAATATATAAATGTAATGTATAACAAAGATTCAGAGACATATTCCTGTAAGAACAATGACTGAGTTGTGGCTAAAGAAATGAGAAGGAAATTCAGGTTAGTTGCAAGGGTTGAGGATTGCACAATATTGGTTTTGTTGATGCAACATGTGAATTTTAATGAAGAAAAGAATTAATTTATCTGTACCCACAAGTACATAACAAGAGGCCCATAATGAGGTTGATGGGTTTAAGCCAACATGGACATTTTATGGTGGTGTTGATGCATTTCTGTGGCATAATTATGTTTTTGTAATAGTTCCTTTTGGAAAAGATTATTTGGTACACATTCAAATGAATGCTTTGCACATATGTACAACATCTTTTTTTCTTGGGTGACCTAGCTGTACACTAATCAGTCCTTAGAGCTTAAGCAGAGCTGTCCTGGGGCCAGGTACAATCAAGTAGCAGAACTTTCCTATATAGGAGCAGTGGTAGTTTGAGCTAAAATTTGAACCAACATGACAAATAAAAATACCTCTTGTGCAGGATTTATAATTACTGAGCATTTGCTTGATCATAACTTGGCCATGTCATGATTCCTCCATAACAGCCATTGCTAACAAAATTGCGACTTGTACCGGACAGCAAAAGTAATTGAATGGGATCTAATTTAACATAAATAATTGGTTAAATCATAACCACTTTTGTTGTGTGATCTTTGTTCATGTGTAAACCAATTCTGTTGAATTTATATTTATTCATGTTTCCTCAGCCTGGAAAAACAGCTTACTTACACAGTTCTGCAATTCTAATCTCTCTGTTTATCAGGACGTTGTATGGGTCAGCAATATTGTAGAACGGGTTAAAGTAAAGCGATGGATTACACTTGTAAGATGTCCTTACCTGTTTTTGTAATTGCTGATATTGAGGTGAAAACAAGAGCCAGTACATTCTGGCCGAGTGTGAATGCAGCAAGTGATTCTTGATGTTATACCAATACTGGAAAACTGAAAATGGTAAAAACGACAAAAATTGAAGGAATGGAATAAAACGCATGTAATTGTGCTACTGTATTAAGGAACAGAAATGATTGTACTCATACATGCTTAAAAAGGTACATTTAATTGTAGCCATTATGTCATTTTCATGAAGACCTCAAGTGAACTGTAGTTGATCGGTCTATGCGTAGTTCACAGTATTAATTGTGCAACCATTGCATTAATTGTAGTGAGTGCCTTTTGGAAATAAACACCTTGAAATGAAGTGATGCAGTCATTTGTGTTGCCTGTGCTTGATTGATCTATAGATGTACTCTGATTAGAGGCTGTGAATCTGGTAATGTTTAAACTGTGATTAAGATACAGTCCATGGGTATGAGTGCGGTTATCTTCTGACATTGCTCACATTTATCATTGGCTGAAATACAACAAAATTACAGCTGATATTATCTAACAGCACAAACTGTATACTGTGAAGTCATGACATACATATGTTCATATGTATGTATGTCATAGGTTCATATAGCATTTGGCTTCTGGCTCCTTGTCTTACTGCAATGCTAGTGAACCATGGCCCCATTTTAATGTTTTGGATTCATCAACATTTCAGTTGTGTATGTTAAAACTATCAATACTACCAGTGTATTCATTTAGAAAATCACACAATGAAAGTAAGATATAGGGCTTTAGGTGGCTAATAAATTATTTTTTGAGCAGAATGTCAGAAATAATGGAACTCTGTCAACCATAGTACTTATTTTGATTTTTTTTTCACATGTAACAATGAAATGTTAACACAGTCCCGAAAGTATGTATTCATTAACACTGAGGCAATAAGCCCATTAGCTGTGGAGAAGTGAAGAAAGCTTGAGGTGCAGCAAGTCCACATCTGAAATTGAATCACTGACAAAGTAGTGAGAGAGGCAGAAGGTCATAAATTGAGTATTATGTGAAGGCTTCTCCAAGGTTAATTTGACCTCAGCCTGTCATGCTCTTCACCCCAGGAAGTGCTGGATTGCATCATCAATTCAGCCCATGTTGGCTGCAGATGTCAGTTTGCACCAACACATTTACATCTTTTGACTGGAAATCAATGATAACAAAGGAAAGCTGCACAGTATCAACATGGATCTGATATGGTCTCACCTTGAGGCAGAAGCAGCTGTCCAAATGAAACAATGAAGTGAATAAATTGAAGTGAATGAATTTCCATGCTAGTCAAAGAGGAGGAGGAAGGAATCCTGTGGTATAGGACGCTTGTTGAGCATGGTAATGCCTCGCAACTTTGAAAAGGTTGGTGGGTATGGGACTCACAGTAAGGAATAGATAAATATAGGCATTCCTGAAGCTATGGGATTTTTACATTTAGTCATGTAACCATCACTGACTTCTTTATTTATTTAATCATACAAATACTGAATGCATCGTCATGTGGACAGTAGGTTTCATTTCCTCCCCAGAGACACTGTGTCTGGTAGCTGCTGCCATAGAGATGCATGGTATGGCTGAACTGTAAATGGCCAAATCAGAGGGGCACTTACTGGGAAATTAAATTAAAAGCTGAGGGTTTTTAACCCTCAGTCCTTCCTCCCCATTAGCTCTCACACATGCCTTCCTTTTATGTCCCGTGCCATACAGAAGTGTTTTTTGTTATAACTTGCACCTGTTGGCACTTTTATTCAATGGCTCATGGGAAGGTTGGAATGTGGTCTAGCACATGGTCCATGTTGCAGCTGCTAACACCCTGAGGTAAGCAAACCAATGTCCTTGCATGCACTATGCGAGGGACCATCTGGTGAGCTCGGCATCCCTTGAAGGGTACTGTGTAAACCAGAACACCATGCGAGCAGAAGTGAAAAGGTCAGGAAAACTACGGCAGAGTTGGAGCAACCCATGCCAAGTGAGGGTGCTACACTGACTAAAATAAAATCAATTTGGGGTCTGTTCAGACCCACGCTCAGCATGACTTAAGCGCTTTTTTGAACCAATGCGCGCGTTTTCAGTGTCTGTTTGTATTCTGACCTTGCACCTTTAAGCGTACTTAGGAGACTTGCTCGTTTGAGGTGGAGTTTCAAAGAAATCGGGGCGTTTCTCATTAAAATACTGTCTACGCGGATTCAGACTTCGACTTAAGTGGATTTTAACGGTGCATATCCTACACGCATCTCAACCCTGTCTTAAGTCGTGCACTCCTATCGACCAGACTTTGATATAACATTTTTGGAGAAGAGAGAGTGTGTTGTTTATTATGCTGTAAAATGGCTGGAGGGTTGCAGGGCACTTTACACATATGGGTCATTACCTCATCCAAGTTATTCACTGCCACGCTTTGATTCGCCAAGCAAAATGACCCAAGTGTTATCGGCAGGACAGAGCGCATGTATGAAATGGGTAACAGGTTTGACTCTAATGAATGAATATGTACTCTTTCAGCAAGACTAATTGTTCATTGAATGTTGGGATAGCTTGATGGACAGACTTAAGAGGCTGATTACAGCTAAATATGAGAAATTCAAAATATGAGCAGGTACTGTGTTCACTTTACGTTCGATATCAAACATTGCAATTCGTAATAAAACGTATTTGTTGGTGCTACTGCACTTTTTTGAAGTTGCAGTAGCACCACTTATTTGAATAGAATGGCAAAGACAAAGGTAAAACGATAAGCAACAGCTTTGTGTGTGTCCTGTCAGGACTGAAGATGATTCTCCTTTTACTCCTTCCCAGTGAGAAGTTGTGATTAATCAGATGCAGGAAGCAGGGAAGTGGATCGATACTCCCACCCTGAGACACTAATGCTATGACTCCACGTAGTTTTATTTCCATTAGTGTTTGTGAACTGCAGCACATAAACCTCCTACAGAAGAAATCTGTGGGGTTGAGAAAGAGTCCTTGGGAATTAGCGATATGTGAATTATATAACACATGATACAGAGCTATATGGTTGTCATGGAAACCATCATTTTGAGAACATCACCATGTGGATAATATCTAATGTTTGAAATCTGGGTTAATTAAATTTATGCTATAGGCACACACACATGCATGCATTTTACATGATTATTATTTATTTATCTGAATTTATATTACTGCATATAATATTATGTAAATATCTCTAGAAATAGGAATTGGTAAATGATCTTATAACAGGAACACATTTTAACCTGATTACCAGTGATGGAAGAATAAGTTTCATGACACCAGAACTGTGTGGAGCTACCATATGTTAGCAGCAAAATTACTGATTTGAACCAATATAATGCTATAAAGACATTCATCTGTTTTTGGTGTCACAAAGCATCATTCAGGTACATCTGCAGGTAGCCTTGCAACATCTTGCAATGAAGTCTTTGCAATTTCAAAAACTGAGAGTCATATAACAGAGTGAGTCATTCATAATTAGATGGATGGTTGTTGTCCAACAAACTAACCTCAAAGTCACTATTGCATTGTCATTGTCAAGGGCTTATTGTAAGACTGGCCCTGAGCCATGTCATCTTGATGACTAAGCAAGGGAACATCCCTCAACGTTGTGTTTGAGTCAATCTCTTAAAACGAAGGCTTACAGGCTGAAGCGATTACTTAAGGTCTGGTTCCAGGGATACTGAAATCTTTTTTTTTGCTGTTATTCACTTCTTTGAAGTGCTGAAAGCAATGTTTTGTGAAAGAGACTGTTGTTTTCAGATTATTGTTATTATTATTATTATTATTGTTGTTGTTGTAGGAGTAGCAGCTGCACATTGTAAGGCAGTAAAAGCAGGCTGATGGTTGCATAGGTTGAGGTTTGAGAAATTGCATATTTGGGAATCATTGATGTTCACAATTTTCCATTACTTTAACTTGAATGAATTATTGTTTTCATGTGGGTTATAGATCTACTGGGACATATCCACATTCTATATGCAAAGGTGTGTGACAATGACAAATTGCAAGCAAAGCACTGGTACCTAACTTGTGTATTTTCCTTTGTGTCTTCTAGAAACTAGTTTTCATCTGAGCTGATATGAACTGCACTGTCATTTTGTCTGTTCCCAAGTCTCACCTGACTTTGCCTGACTTGAGTTCATTACTCACTTGTGCCAAGCATAATCAAACTAAAATATAATGTATGCTGGTTTACATTAAGAATTTGGACATATGCTTGATTCATGGCTTCAAAAACACGCAGACAGTGATGGTTTTTTGATTTGACCAGTATGGGGGTAATTCTGACTTGAGGGTGCTCAGCGTTTTTTCCACGTAAATAGTTAGTAAATTGTACAGGAAAAACATGTGAAAAAGTGCAACAAAAGGACACTACCATGAATGTCATGATTCCTGGTGATTCTTTGTAGCTATGGTGCTTGACTGGGTCCTGGACAACTAGTGGTTCAAGCTCCAGGCTGGCAGCTGTTGGGCCCTTGAGCAATGCCTTTGCTCTTGGGGGATCAGCCCCTGGTTGTTCAATTCAGCTATACATCACTTTCAGGTATGGGTAGCATATGCTAGCTCCACCCATCTGTAAAATCGTAAACATTACTATGTTGTAAGTACTGAAATGCGATCTGAAATAATAATTGTTGAGATCTGAGTCTCACAGACAACAGCCCTGCAACCCATATGGTGACTGTAAGCACACACACTCCCACACATACACAGTTTGTACACTCACACTTTGTAAATTGTGTATTTTCTCTTCCCTCTATGTTTTTTAACCTGTGTACCATGGCCTGGGCTATGGATATTTGGCCTGTGACTCTTGTTGGCAGAGTCCTGGGCTTAGCCAACACTGCAAAGACTCACAGTAACAGACATAAATCTCAGTCTCTGATCACACCAAAGTCCAAGCTTTACAGGTTTTGAGCTGCCTCTAGTAATAAAAATCAGAGCTGTACCTTATTCCTGCTTTCTACCCTTGAAGGTGTTGGGTTTGACCTGATAACACAACCTCTCCAGTTCATTTTCTTGTTAAGATAACATTTGGATTATCACTCCTTACAGCAAATGCTCAAAGCAGAATGCTTTAAGAATTCTGCTCTATTTTATCTCCTCACTTGACTTTACAAGACTCTCCCCTGTTATCACCCTCAGTCACACTAAAGCAATGAGACAGAGAATTTAATTGCAGGCTTTCACATAATTACACATGGAGAGCTTTGCTGAAATAAACATTGCCTCTGGTCATTTTATTGTTCCATGAACTTTTTGACAAGTGGACTTCATTTAAGAAATAACAATGAACATGATATTTACTGTCTTGCATTGGACAGTCAAATACTGTGTGACGCAAATGCAAATTCTAACGTGAGTAGGTGGTGACTGGCAGTGCCATTGTTTTGAAAATTACATAGAGAAGAATAAAATATTTAACATTTAAATGTTATAATTTTCTTGTCCTGAATTAAGACAACTGTGCCTGGCAGCTGTGGATAGGAGAAACACTGAGCAAGCCTAATAAAACCCCTCATTACAAACAATTACATAGCACATGATACAAACATTATAGCACAACTCCATGTATAGTCCACTCAAGACACATCAAAAACAGGAAGTGAGCAAGGGGCGAAGACAGATGTGTTGTCATCTTACCTGGTGCAACTGGAACAGGACTAATATAATGTTACATTAACTACTCAATTATCTGACTCCAAATACTGTTTGTAACTGTCCTCTTTGCCCACAGTAAAACATGGAACACGGCGCAAACAAGGGACTATAGCCTCAATATGCCAGTGTTATGGTTCTATATGGATCGCTACCTATCTGTGTAGATGCATACGTACCTGTGGCTTGTATAGACTGCATATGATACAGCATGTATCTTGTAACAGCACTAGTGTATAAGCAAGTGACTACTGGATACAGCTAGCCTAAGTTCTCAGCATATATGAAGTGGCTGGAGTCAAAGACACATGAAAGGTTACAATAAATGTAATTTATTAACAATGTCTGAATATGCAATAATACAGAATGTGCTGTATAGTGGCTACATGCGATTATTGTGCAGGAGGTAATAACAAGCCTCAATAACAAGGAGCAATAACAAGCCTCCTCGAGTCAGTACACCTTTCCCCCTATATATCCAAAGATCAAAGGGAATGACCAAATCATCCAAGAAAGACACAATCACAGGCAATCTGCAGTGGCAACAATGACACTGTCTGTGCTATCTCTGTAAGTGCATCACACTACATTAGCCATTTGTAGCACAGCTGGCAGCTGACTCATTGGTAAATTACATTATCTACTGTTACCTTTTGAAAGATGTTCTAAGATCCTTACTCAGCGCCCACTGTACCACACTGTCAATGACACCACCTTGGGCCTCAGGACATCAGCTTTTCAGCAACTCCAAACATGATTACAATATACATGAAAAGTCAAGGTTACATGATACTACTCCAATGTAGTGAAAAGACAACACAGCTCTGCAAGCATTCCCCAAAGGCAGCAGGATGATTGGATCAATGCTACTGAAGCAATATCACTGTTTCCATATCATAATGCACTGTAAACACAGTCTGTCCTCCTTCAGTCAGATCAAGGGGTACACTTCTGCAAACAGCCCTACACCCAGATATTCATATCTATAATTGCCATTGATGGTCCATGTTTGTGTGAAAGCAAAATTATACAATTTTTACTTGACATAATCAAATATGGAATTGGAACAAATAATCTGTTAATATGACAGCTTAGTTCTGCCCACTTCATGCATTTTGTTATTACTGTACTCAACTATGATGATTAAAATCTGAAAGCCTGGTTACATTGGCTTGGAATGACAACACACTGGCATATGGAAATATATGGAAAATTTTGTAACACTTTACTTGAACTTTGCACCATAATGCCTGCATAACGGTGTCATACACATGTCATAACACACATCATAACTCGTTATGACAGTGTTGTAACGTTAATGACAAGTAACATAACACTGTCATGACACATGCCGAGATAAAATTATCATAACGTAATCACACACCAATGTGTGACCAGGAGAAGTGCTGCTCAATTACATTCAGCAATGTTGTCCATGTTCCAGACAAGATAGACAGGTGGACACATTCTCTTTTAAAAGCCACTCTTTGTATCTGGTGCCCAAACACATGCATGATATACAGGAAGGAAATCTACTTTCTCAAACCTTAAAATTGAAACCTTTACGTAATCTGAAACCTTTTCCAGTCTCTCAAAGTGATACAAATGGCAGGTTTTAACAAGTAAAAGGTACCCATCTCACAATCACAAGGATTTCTTTTTACATGAAACAGTACTACAAAAATAGCATCATGTGCCATCAATCTTATGGCAGCAGCAAATTTCATTCTATGGTAAGCATAGGAAGATATGGTTTCATTAAGATAACCAGTGGCATGCAAATTCTCTGGGCAACGAATGTGTAAATATTTGTACATGCAGTTTTTTATTAAACGAGTCAATGCTTCTCCAATTAATGAAAAAAAGTTGGCTAAGCTTCCAAGGACTTGAGCATCAGCTTTTTATTTTACATAAAAGCATGATAAGAGGAATTTAAGGAATGTAACAATAAAAATGGAAATGGAATCGGTACTGAATGGATTGGAATTGGAGCATCAGTAACCATTATGGTTATTATATATTAACCATAATATATATGGCCCCAACCATGACATATATGACTCATCTGTTATTCTGACATTAACCACTAGATGGTAGTAAATGTTGGCTGTTACTCTTAGAACCCAAAAAAAGGAAGAAAAAACCACAAAGACAAACGCGATACATAAGATACAAAAATGCAATACTTTAGTTTATGAGCCACACATAAATACTAAATATATATGGATTTTTTAGCTTCTGATTAGTTGGGGAAAAAATGTGTGTACATGATGTTGTTCTTAAAAAATGAAACCACTTCAATGAAGGGCGTCTTCGCATATACAGCTTGCAATGCTCACTCAGTTTTTACACAAAACATTGACTTAGACCATTTGCATGGTTTTTACAAACCAAATGTTCTTCTAAACACAGTTGATGTTCAGTTCTATCATGGCCTGCATCTCTTCCTCATACGTCAATGAGCCCACACATGTCAACACCCAGTCCCACAGAATCAGGAAGACCGAAAGCACAGTCTATTAAAAGGTTGTAAGAGGCTGCAAGAGTTTCATTGCCAGAGTTGTAATATGAGAGACAAATTCAAATTCCTTTTGAGGAAAACATGCATATGGACACAAATTTAAAACTATTATGTAAAATAATGTTGACTTCTCCATGCACTCTTGACCTAATATAAAATAAAATATTGTTATTGTGTCTGATCATTTCCTCATAAATACAATTCTTATTCTATGTACAGGGGAAATACAAACATACTATTTTGGATACTAAGACAGGCTTATAGTTCATATTGTCACAAAAATTGATAAAGTGGATAACAAAGTGACAATTCATGTGAACAGATTCACTTTACTGCTAAGATAAACGAAATGCTCCAAGCCTCATTATTTTTTGCAGCACAATGTCAGTACATTCAAAAAGATGTTCCAAACAATATAGTCAGACAACAAAAAAGATTTCACTGGTATGGTACAGTCCTGACTTCATCATTCAAAAAGGGCATTGCCCGTCTTAACCATCTATTTGAAAGCAATCCATCTTTAAGCTTCCATATCACAGAATTTACATTTACCCATCCCCTAATAAATTCCTTCATAACTCAAGCATGAGTCAAGAGTCAAAAGTAGAAATACAATAGCAGACATTAAAAATTTTACTGAAAAACCCCCTCATAAAAATATAGGACATCTCCCACATGAAAAACCAATATACGAACACAAAAAATACTTCACAGCTTAATTCCATTATTAGGAAGAAATACTTAAGTATTTCTTCCTAATAATGCAAAAACACAAGCAGAAACGTACTATAACCCAATTCCCCCACTGCAATCAGTTGAATAGCCCCTCACTTTGCTCATTATAGCCAGCAAATTATGAATATATTAATTGTATTAATATACTATTTTATATTTATTTTTCTCTCCTCCTTTGTGTTTTTTTCTTTTCTGTCTTGAATATGCATGTCTTTCTTGTAGGTGTGAGTGAGTTCATATTATCTGTGAGGTTGTGTGGGCGGTCTGATCATTTGTGCGAAGCTTGAGGATTGAGGGCTCGGTGTTTTTTTAACATTTGAATTCAGAGAAGCAAAAGAAAACTTCATGCCACTGCTTCTTGTGCAGCTAAAAACATTAACAATTTTGTTTCACGACAAATAGGGAATATAGGTATTCCACCCACTTCAAGATTTTAGGGTCAATAGATTACAGTTGAGACATTTAACTCTAGAGGCCTTAAATTCAAAAGCATTGCTGATGTGACTTTGTGAACACAATCTGAGGAAAGTGGCTTAGGTACAAATCAAGAAGTGACCTCTGGGTCATTTTGACTATTTCCACAGAAAAGCCTGAAAAAGGCCAGCAGTGTGTGCTGTAGGTACTGTGTAGGGTATATGTGCTGTAACTAAGCAGGATGGCATGCCTGCCAAAGAAACCACTCACAAGCTTCAGTACACCAGTTCCATAGGTTCCTTTTTATAGCACCGCACAAATGATAGCAGTTAGATTATTCCTTGTTGCTGGAGCTGAACATTAAAACACACAGTAATGATAACACTTTGTGAGACTACACTGGGAGTATCTTCGTCTCTGTCAGTTCTCTGCCAGCGCTCTTCCTCTTCTTATGAATAGAGAAAACAACATGGCTGATTTTTGATTTGCCAGTTCTAGTGACAAAGCAGTACAGCAATGGATCAGCAAGGCAGTTGAGAGCAGAGAGGGCAAGGCTGGTCTTGAAGGGGGTGTAGAGCCAGGTAGCCACGGAGCAGTCAGTCTCCAGAAGGGCGCGGAGCAACATCGTGATGTGGATGGGCCCGAAGCAGACCCACACAGTAAAGGTGATGGCAGCCAGCAGCATGGAGAGGCGCTTCTGCTCATGCTGCTCCGTGGCCAAGTTCATCTTCACCGCTCTGTGGATCTCCCAGCAGCAGAATGCCGTCACCAGTGATGGCAGAAGAAACCCCACAAAAAAGCGTACGATGTAGACATCATCCTGCCCTCTAAACATAGGATATATATCAAAGCAGATTTTATCATCGTAATGTCTGTGACGGGACATGGTCGTGGCATTGAAGATAATGGTGAACAACCACACTGTCAAAGAAATACAGGCAGCAGTTTTCACCCGTCTCAATGTAGGGTACTTAAGAGGGTGGACCACAGCCAGGTATCGGTCCAAAGAAATGCAGCACAACAAAGTGGAACTGCTGTAATAATTGGTGTACATCAGGAACACGCTGAAATCGCACAGACCCTTCCCATGGATCCACCTGTCCTTTTGTATGTAATCCACCCATATGGGACACAAAATGACAAAGCAAAAGTCTGCCAGGGCCAGGTTAAAGAGATAGACCCCTATCTCATTCTTCTCTCTAATATGCTGCCAGGACACATACAGTGAAAAGCAGTTGAAGGGAATGCCTATTAATAAGATAACTATGTATAAAATCAGAAAAATATGATATACATGTTTTCCATCGATGTTGCAATGTCCATGAGTTACGTTTGGAAGACTAGTGACTAAGGTGGGAGCTGTTCCATACGTTGCATTCATTACTGCCCACCTGTAAGAAAAAGATACAGAGGAATCGGTTAGGACATAACCAGCCAATATGTATCAGCTGATGCAGACCTTTCTTTTTAATAAAGACAAATTGTACACCAGTGTAACATCAATGTCCATTGTTTCAAGTGATTAACTGTGCTTTTATTTTATTTTAGTTCTTCTTCTTACCAATTTACTACTAGTTTGGTGACATCTTCATCAGCTACTCCACTTCGACTACCACTTCACTTAATCTCAGAACCAACATTTACACGTAACTGTGCAGTTTTTCTTGCGTCCCATGAAATTACAATATTTATCATTACATATCCACTGAAAAAGCAGTTGTTGACCGAGAAAAAAAATTTCAAGAAATAAATACTTATTTTCAGTCTATTCCTGATTGGTGAAAGCAAAACGTGCAAGTACAACCCGACACAAACATAATGATCGTACTCATACGCGCAAGTGTAATTTGAGAGATAATTTTCATACCATTTTACTCTGCGTTTAGATTCTCTTACTTACATACGTCTGATTTTAATACTATTTGACAATCAACCTCAACCTAGGTCAAAGAAAATGCGGATCAAACAAAGTACAGTTACACCCCTAATGTTGCCTACTGTATTAAATTGAAACTGAAAAAAGTCCCGTTCAAGCATATTCTGGTCATTGCGACAAGCACAAAGTTATGGAGTGTTCGTGAACTTTGTTAATATAGCGTTTGAGAGGCATTTTGAATCCTAAACAAGCAATTGTAGGTTACCCTTCAGTCAGATACTTAATTTACACTGCTTAAAGACGTATTCTGCTGTATAAACCAATGTATATTTAAATAAATATGAAATAAAATAATCTGTAAGGTAAAGCCTACTGAAAACCTCGAAAGCTGAGCAAATTAAAGAAAGCTGAAGAAAAACTATCCACTCACCCTTCATATACTGTCTGAAACATGTCTGTTAAAAACATCACTCGAAGTAGAAAAACATTTCAAATTTCGACATGCGGAGAAACAGGAAGGGTCTGACCACATTTTCCGGCAGAGGCATACATGGTGTTCTTACCCATATGAAAGCAATGAAGTCATTCAGATTTGCGTGTTCCCAGTCTGTGCAACCTCTACATTTGAGATTCTGAAGTGTTTTTTATATATATATATATAAATTGAAAATATTAAAACTTGAAATGATCCCAAATGTAAAGGGGGAAACTGCTAGTTGAACCAAATCTAAAACCCTTTATGTCAACCAGAATAGCATCTTTGTGCAGTACATTCACTGTATCCAGCTGTGTAGGAGCTGTATAGATTTTTTTAAAAGGGCAATTACTCAAAATTTAAAGGGAAGAACTTCGAACAAGTACAGCCTCCAAAGTCTCTTGCTTAGGCAAAGGAAACTGCAAAATTCTTCTAGAATAAAGTAGGAGTGTGTGACCTCAAGACTGGATAATTTCATTGTCTAGTTTTGAAATAAATAATTATTGAACTTTGATGGGGTTTAGAAAGTGCAGTGTAAAAGCACGGACACCTGCTTACTCAAAATACTTTAGCAATAATATAACATTACAGTTCACATCACTGTGACATGCAGAGCCCTGTGGAAATATCTCCAACACTGTGGTAGCCAGCTCCCCCTTTCCAGGCATTGGCTCTTATGTATATGTGCCAGTCGTTTTGCGATCACAGGGGCACTGTTTTGGTTTATTGCCCTGGACTAGATGTGTAGTGCAAAGATGTGCGCAGTTCTATGTTTTTGGTTTGGAAGGATCTACCTTGCTCTGCTTTTGGCAGACCTCAGCATGCTGCGGTCACCCCTTGCTCTGGTGTTGGTTTTCTTTGTTGGGTGCACACATGGCATGTTAATGTTCTGACTGAAAGCAAATGTTGTAGTTACTTATAAAACATTTGTCTCAAAAGGAGGAAGTAAGAATATTTAGCCTTCTGTTCTCCAGTGCTGTCTCATGCAAAATGGCACATTACAGAGCTTTAAAATTTCTTCCTTTTTCTATGTGTATCCTTTTCCTCCACCATAGGTGCTTGTGACATTCTATAGGAAATTCCAGAGAATATTTCATGTCTACCATTTGTATCCCTGCAGGGACTCACTATCTTTGGCAAACTCTTTAGTTTTGTTTTCAGTAACAAAATCTGTTGATTTTCCCATTCTTTATTTTAGCAGTAGTGCTAAAATTGTAATAGTATTTTGAATTTTGTGGTGAAGTGGTTTAGTTCAGTTTGAAGTTTAGTGGTAAAATAACCTGATAGTGATAAGGTGTGATTGCACATATTACTTCCATGTCCATACCATATTTGGTTGACCATTCAAGTCAATATATTGGAGGCTCTACTGCATTTAAGATTTTGATGCTTCAGGGTCAGCAGTCACCTTCTGGACTTGGTTTCACTTCCATAATAATAAGTTACAGCTGAAGTCTTTACGGAAATCCTGGGGCTTTATTCATAGTTGTCCTGGAGTGGATGAGCCATGGTCTGCCAGTGTTGCACAGCAACACACCCTAAACTAATAAAATATGTACTATTACTGAAAAGTTAAAAAACTACAAAAGTCAAATCCATAAACTGATACACATTCCTACTTTCCACCAATGTCTTTAAATCCCTGACAAATACAATTATTTTCTATAAAGGACATTTGCCTGAGCTGCAGTTTCAGTTAAAATTGTCAGAATGGCAGAGGCAGAGGCAGAGGCAGAGGCAGAGGCAGAGGCAGAGGCAGAGGCAGAGGCAGAGGCAGAGGCAGAGGCAGAGGCAGAGGCAGAGGCAGAGGCAGACGCAGACGCAGACGCAGACGCAGACGCAGACGCAGACGCAGACGCAGACGCAGACGCAGACGCAGACGCAGACGCTCATAGCACAACAAGTAACAACAGTGAGACAAACTCACAAAGAGCAAAAGACAAGGCAGGGTATAAATACACAGACTAACAAGCAATGAGGCACAGGTGTCACAGCAGGGCAGGTGAAACACATGATAATCAATCAGAGTAGGAAACAAGGTGGGCGGGGAAAACAGAATGAAAACAAAAGCACATTAGCCAGGGAATGGAAAACAAAAACACGGAAACAAATCAAGCAAAACCGACAGAAACAGAAACACTGAACCAGATCACCCCACATTACTGACAAAAATGGTACATAACACAATCAATGGCTGATTGGGGTTATCATACATATTAAAAGTTAAAATTTTGTTGAACTTTTGAAACTTTGAGTACATTGCTGTTCAGCTTAATGACTAAAGCATGTCCAGTGGTCATCAATTATGGCCACTATGTTTAGCTAGACCTAGAGTACTGGACCCATGTGTCATATGTATGTGTAAATATGTATGTATGTATGTTTTAACCCTAACCATTAAGAGAGTATATATGAACCTCTGACAACATTAGTTAATAAATGTTAGCCTGCAAGGCAATATGATAGTCAGAATAAAGAGAGTGTGTCTGTGCCAGTTTCTCTTTTGCCTTTATTATTCAAAAATAGTTGGTGTGGGTCACTTACAATTGCACATAGACATAACTCAAATTATGTAGTCACCCCCTACATAATTTGATGCAACTCAGTCAGCAACTCACAGTGTGAAGCTCTCATTATGTTCATGTTCATGTTCTTATGTTTCTTTTGGTTTGTATGGATGTGGTGCCTTTTGATCAGTTTGTATGTTTTTAATGTAATGTTAAGTTCTTTACAATGTGGGCCTGTTATGCTACTATAATCTTTCTATCAACATATTTGATAGACCATAAAACATTTTAATCAAACTGGATTAAATTAAAGCAGATTCTGGACCAAGCAAAATGGACCACTTACTAACATGCAATATTCTATAAAAGTGCTGGACAGACAATAATAATAAATTATGCAGTCTAGTAAGCTAATGTGAATCCATCTCCCAAAAGAAGTGGAAAATGCCACAGATATCAAGATGAAGCCAAGAAGCTATTTGAAAAATCGTATGTAAATATTTTTGTGTATATTAGTTGTAGTAAAACATGCTAAATTTTGTAAAAGTGTTGGATCAAAACTTCGTAAATTATGCAGTCCAGTGGTGGTGGAAGATAGCACAGCTATTGTGGTGATGCTTGTTGAATGCTTTAGATGTATGAAAAATATGTATACATTGTGGTAATGGTAAATAACTCTGTGAGCTTATCGTCACAAATTAAATAGCGGCCATTATACAGATATAATTTTGGCATTTAGTATACCTGCGTAAACCAAGCAATGTACAGTAAATGCATTCAACATGATCATCATCAGCACAAGAGTAAACAGCTACACTTAAACCAGCACAGTGCGCTGGAGGACCAGCCAAACAACGCTGATACTGTGGATCTCACATTCCACGCATGGAATATTTGGTAAGAGGAATGTAAAGGAAATGAAAGCCATGAGGAGGAAGAATATGAACAGTTCCTATTAATAAAGAAGAATATCTAAAATACAGATAATATGGAATAACTTGGGTCGCACTCTAATTACCTATAGTGAGGCCTGTATTCCTTTTTGAGTCCTTGTATGATGAGATGACAGAAATACTTTTTCTCGTAAAAGATACCCTCATTCTAATCCATCTACAGCATTGCTGCAGCAGGAGGTTCATCTCTGCCCTTGCAGCGTCACTCAAGAGGCAGTAAAGGATGGGGTCCACCACGCTGTTGATGGTTGTAGTGGCGACAGTCACCATATAGGCAACCCTCATGCACTGGGCAAAGCTGCATGTATTGGGTTCCCACAGGCCCCTGAGGAACATGACTGTCTGAAATGGTGTGAAGGCTACCAGGTAAGTGAGGACGAGGAAGAGGAGCAGTGTCTTGATCTTCTTCCGATCTCTCTCCTGTGTGAAGGTGCTGTTCTGGACTGTATGGAAGATGCGCAGGGAGCAGAAGGTCATGAAGAGCAGAGGGAGGAGAAAGCCCAACACCACACGAACCAGGGCCATATGGGAGACCTTGGTTTTCATGGGTATCTCTTCCACACACAGACGGGAAGCTGAGAAGGAGTAGAGAGCCCCTGTGTGGTGCAGGAGGAAGATGTGCAGACCGATCTCTGCGCACCACACCAAAGCGCACACGGCGTTTGCCATCTGCACCGTGTGGATCTGTGGGTAATGGAATGGGAACACCACAGCCAGGTATCGGTCCATGGAGATGCAGCAGAGGAACGCGGTGCCAGCATAAAAGCTGTTGTTCATGACGACGGTGATGAGACTGCAGAGGGTATCGTTCACAGGGTAACGGAATGCCAGCTGAATCCACACCGGCAGGGTGATGGTGTACAGCAGGTCTGACACAGAGAGATTCACCAGATACACAGCAAGATTATTCCCCTTCCTGGCCAGGATCAGCGCCACATAAAAAGACATGCAGTTGGCAGGGCACCCAATAATAAAGAATATAGAGTACAATGAAGGATACATGTCACGGTCCACACTATCTTCTGGAATACAAGGCTTTGAATTGGAGTCATTTGTAAGATTCTGGGTTGAGATGTCCATCTCTGCAACCTGTTTTACAGTCAAATGAGTGTTTGCAGTTTGTGCAAAAGGTTTTCTGTTTGCTGGGGTGTCATATTACAAGAAACAGGGAGCACAGGTGCCAGTGCAAATCAATCTCATTCAAATGTATTTTTTTTGCTGTTGTTGCTGGAAGTACTCTATCATGTGTTTGTGAGGAGATTGACGGAATTTAACTTTATATCATCACAGTATTATTCGTTATGAAGCACTTTTGAAATACTCTGAACGCATCTGCATCCACATTATTTTAAAATAATTCAAACTCAATTAAAAAAAGGTGGTAAAATGTATTTCCAATGAAAAAATGTAAGTAACTTTCTAGCTTTGAATGGCTTATTCGCAATCAAGGTGAATTATGAAAACAATGACTGCATGTTGAGCTCCTTGCCATGTCACCCAGCAGTTTAGACAATATAACAATGTGTAACTTTCAAGGTCAGCATTTAATTAAACTAATTACCAATTACAGATTTTGGCTCAGTTCTCACAAGACAGCAGGATAGAAAGAGCCCGCATTTCAGGTTAATGTAGGTATCAACGTTTTTTGTAAGACAATGAAAAAATGTCTATGCTTCTGAAAATGAAGAGAAATGATAACTTCTAGTTTATAGACTAACAGTAAGACATAACAGGTACAAATCTATTGTCTTTTCTGTTCTCCCTTTTCCCTCACATATGGCAAACAATCCTACACAGGGTTGTGCTCATATCAAATTATTCACCCTTTTCAAGCTTACAACATGTCCTTAAAGCTTTAAGTTAATTATTTGGTATGGGTTTCACCATGTCTTAATCTGGTTGTCATGGTATGTCTCAAAAGGAAAACAAGATTATTATATTAAGAAAATATCTTTGTGTGGAACCAAGCATCCACCCTGAAAATGTATCAAGCTAATTGCCAGGAAAAAAATCCTGTATGAGAGTGATGAACTTGACCGGGCAAGCTACAAAGAGCCAGTAATTCAACTAAGAGCAGCCAGATGCTTCAAATTAAATTACAAGTATGTCACTTATAACCACAAAAGGAAACACAGCACAGCAACATGAACATAAGAGGCCTGAATTTCTCCCACAATTTCTCTCAATTAAAAGAATAGTGTTGTGTAAATATACTCAATTGGTTAGCTCAGCAAGATCATTCACAGGAGACAGTGAAATAGCTCATTCAAAACAGGAGAAAAATAGACTTCATACTACTCATCACCTTAGGTAAGATATTAGTATATTAGCAAGTTATAGCATATATGATCAATGTATGTAGCATACCACATAATTCATTTCTGTGTTGTAACTGTAAAGTAACATGATTATGTGGTGTAATGTCATTATTTTAATAACCTGCCTGAATTGATTTGAGATGGGATATTTATCCAAGCCCCACCCCCAATTTGCCAAGGAAATGAACTAAAATACTTCCTCAGCAGACCATCTTGAGGCAAACTCACTTTCCTGCAAGCTTTTACTCTGTGCTTTGGGAGAGGGTTTGCAAAATGACTTTCATTTATGGTTGCCATTTTGACAGACTAAGTTTGATTTATTATTATAATTACTGACTTAGTCACACCACAAAGGCTTTTAGCATTGTCCTTATGATCTAATGCAGTTTGCTGAACCCAGCTTACTTTTCAGTATGACTACCACAATTCTCTCCTGACGTTATTATGTCTTTCCATGCATATGGAAGCACCACCTAGCTGCCTGTAATGAATGTCTCATGAGACAGATATACAGTGCCAATAGAATATCATCATACCCCTTTGAAATAGTTACTTTATTTGTCATACAGCCTGAAATCAAAACCCAATAAAAAAAAAAATCTTTTTCCAGTTTTATTTACAAATTTAGCCATAGCAACATCAAAGTAATGGAAAAAAAGGCAATAGTTCTGAAAATTAATAAAAAATGAAAAACAAGAATAACAGGATTGGAAAAGTCATCAGCCCCCTGATTTAATACTTTGTAGAGCTTCCTTTTGCTTTAATTACAGCCATCAGTGTGTTTGGATATGTCTCTATTAGCTTTGCACGCCTAGATTGGGGAATATTTGCTCATTCTTCCTTGCAGAATTGTTCAAGCTCAGTCAAATTCAGTGGGGAATGGCGATGGACTGCTCTCTTCAAGTTAATCCACAGATTTTCTATCGGATTTCAGTCAGGGCTCTGACTTGGCCACTCAAGGACATTCACCTTCCTATCCTTAAGCCAAAATTCCTTAATCAAAACCACTGCAATTAATATCAGGTGGGAGGCAATTAGCCTGGGGTTTGAGCTGGATGTTGATTGGTTGCACCTGAGTAAATTTATAATGGTATACTCTAGGGGGCTGATCAATTAACCAAATCAGGTATTTCATTAACTAATTTTAATAGTCGTCCAGAATGTTGTAAAATGTTATTTTCACTTTGATGATGAGGGTTATTATGTGTACATAAAGCTCAAAAAACCTTGATTTAATTTATTATAATTTCCAGGGTGTAAGTTGACAAAAGGTAAAGATTTTCACAGGGTACAATGATTTTCTATAGGCACTGTAGATTAGAGTTCCAGTGCCTATGGTAGTTTAGGAAGGATAATCCAACTTTATAAAATAAATGACAATTGATGCATGCAATAACAAAAGTCAGTAATAATCCTTAATGCTGCATAGTACAGAGTGAATTAACTACCTTTAAGCAAGTTTCATTTATGTGCATAGACAAGCTATCTCCATGACCTGAACTGACAGAAAAGTAGATAAAACCAAGTGGTTTTTCTAGCTTGAAAAACAAAGCTGGTATCTGATTTGAAAAACAATTTTGACTCTGAAATTCTCAGTAAACTATGCAATATGGTTACTGATGGAGATTGTTATCGAGAATGAAACCAACATTCGTGTACATTTATGTCTTGTCAGCACTAAGAACAAGTTTACGGAGAGTGATTTACAGTGCAAAGCGCATGAATTAGAGGAGCGACATTGCAGAAATTCCAAAAGGAAAGAAAGGTTGCTGAAGTGAGGATGAAAACTGAGAGCACAGGTCAAGGCTGGGAGCCTGAAGAATAAGCAGCACAGAAAAGAACAGTCCTAGAACAAATGAGACAATCAACCTAACAGTAACAGCTAAGGGGGGAATTCTGACTTGAGGGCGCTCAGCGTTTCTTCTGTGTAAATAGTGACGCTGAAAATATTTATTCGTATTCTGACCTGGTCTATGTGACCACGCCCGGCCCGCACGAGGCAGAAATGTAGGAGGACCCATACAGGAGCTTGAATAATGCTGATTCAGCCTGGAAAATGACACACCCCCCACAAAGTTGACGGCCCACTAATGTTTTTTCTCGGTGGTACGTTACCTAGTACTAAGAGTCTGCAGCATAGCTGAGAAAACTACAATTTTGAAAGTTAATCAGATAAACGAGTAACATAGCCTTGCGCAAACTCTATGTGATGCTCGAACTGATAGTGTCTGATGAAAATAAGCGTCTTTAACATATGCTATCAAATGCTGTAATTATATTCTAAAAATCATGCAGTGCAATCCAAATGTTAGAGCCGAGAAGTTATATGTAGTTATTTGGTTTTTTTATACATTTAAATCAATTGGATTTCGTTGTTATCATTTTTTTCATTGATTTGATTATACTTATAAATGACTTGTCAAGGCCAGAAACTAGTTGTACTTTTAATGGGCAATACAATTAAAATTTTAATGTGCACTTTTGTGAAGTAGCAGTAGCACCAACGAGCATGACTTATCACAAACTGCAACGCTGGATATCTAATGTAAGTTGAACACAGTAAGGGCTTCTCATAGTTAGCTGTTATTAGCCTCTTGGTCCGTTCAGTCAATAAATTCAATAAACAAGCAGTTAGTCGTGCTGAAAGATTACAGTCATTCATTTCAGTCAAACCACCAACGACCCATTTTGTGTATATACACTGTCCTGCGGAGACCACCTGGGTAATTTTGCTTGGTGAATCAGAGCGTGGCAGTGGGGAACTTGGATGAGGTAAAATACGGATGTAAGCGTAACTCTCCTGACCGTCTTTGAAGGGTCTTGACGGAAAGAGCACTGTTAGGTTCTCATGTGAAATAAACTGCCTATCTTGTAATTTGATAAATACACAGTAAACTACATGTTTATCGTACTGAACGCCTGCTGCTGGAGGCCGCAGTTTCAACTGTAGTACAGGGAAGCGATGTATTTCCACTGAAAAGTCGCAGGTGTTTTAACTGAACAGCTTGTGCAACCCCGTTGATGTCTGTTTTGTGTCACCTTCCTTGACTAAATTGAGTGTCACCCCAGTTTCTTGCTTTAGGTTTGCAAAATGTTTCATTAGATTTTAGGTGAAAGTAAATAAAATCACTGAGGTTTGGTAACGATGACGGTTTAATTAACTTGCATATATTTTTAGTGCGTGATTTAGCGTTGAACGATAAACATTGCTTGATATCCTATTTTTAAAATGTACCAGTATCTAAGGTGAATAATGAATTTGTTCTAGAGTAAGTTTTACTTGACCGTATGATTACATTTGTATTGGCATATGGTAAGTGAGATCTGTGAATTATTATCCGTGGGTTCATAGAGTTTCAAAAGCACAACATGCCAAAAGCGTTAATGAGTTTATATTCATTTGAGATGTGTGGATTGAGGAACAGGGACCGAATGCAGCCATGCATTTCAAAATTCAACAACTCAATTGTTGGCTGTGGTTAGAGCCATACTTTTACATGCACCTGTTATCTAGAAATAATTTAAATGATTTCAAGAGTCATCCTACTCCATGCAATACGGCAACACTGAAAAAATACAAGGTTGTGATGCGCGTAGGATACGCACCTTGAAAATCTGCTTAAGTCAAAGTCTGAATCCACGTAGAGGGTATTTTAATGAGAAAGGCCCAATTTTCTATGAATCTCCACCTCAAATGTGCAAGTCTCCCAAGCACACCTAAAGGTTCAAGGTCAGGATAGGAATAGACACTGAAAAGGCGCACAGCGGGTCGAAAAGGCACTTAAGTGGCGCTGAGCGCAGGTCTGAGTAGACCCCTAAGAGCATAAAAAGGAGCTCGTGCATTTTTAAATAAAGTCAATGAATCATTTCATTAAAAAACATAAAAGTCAAATTAATAACTATAGGATAAGTACAAGGCATGCAGCCTGAAGAGGCAAGTCATCACTCTGTGGCTGAAGGTTGAAACAACGTCTGCTGTTCTCACCTAAGTGAGAGGATATTCCACCATTGGGGGGCCAGAAAAGACAACAGATGTGACCAGGAAGTGCAAACATGTAGAGGGGATGCAATAACCAAGGTAGCAGAACAGAGATTAGTTAGTTGCTATTAGTTACAGAGCTTGAGCATTATTGGCTAAAGTCATGCTCACATGGACAGCTCATTCAATACTACATTGGTCAAAAATGGATATTTCTGACAGTTATTCTGTGTGGTACGTTATTGGAGAGATTAAAATTCCACCTAATATCCCATCTGCTGGCCACACTCAGCAGTGCCAACCCCTCCACACCCCTGACAGGGAGAACTCCAACTATGTGTTATTTTTTCCATTGTAAAGCAGAGCAGTAAATGTGTCAGTTGATTGATGCCACTGTACTAGTGCAGGTCTTTCTAAACAGAAGACTCTGTTAAACATTTACAGTGCATGCATTCATCACTCTTGGGTATATGCGTGCTTGGCACTTCATGCTTGCATTTGCATCCTTTGCTCTGAAGCTAAGTGTGTTAGAGGTGGGTGGTCAGCATTCTAGGTAAAACACACAAACATTATCAAACATTTTTATAAACATAGGATTCATGAACATTAAATAATCCATTATACAACTGTTCACCTGTCATTAAAGTGTTCCTCTAAAGGTCATTTGTATCCGCAACATTCCCAAACTATAATAAGTAGCATATGAACTGTTCATGGCTGTAATTTTTTTAAGGGCTAGGTTGATTGATAGGATACTTAAAAGGAGGGATTCCACCATTTATTATTCTAATGTCAAACTGCAGAGGATAAACAAGTGTGGGTTTGGGCAGTACTTAGACGGGAGAAATGAGCTGTGTTAACATAGGTGTTGGGTGGCTAGTTAAAAGCACTCTTTCCTCTAGACGAAACAGGAATACAGTGCTCTCTTATAGTTATGAGGGAGTTATGGAAAGAATCCAATGTCCTGACACTGTGGTCATTAAAGATTCTGTGGCATTCAATGAACAAACATGCAGTGAACAAACAAAACGCATAATGTAGAATACAATTCACAAATACAGAGTACAAACATGCATTTCAATTGAGCAAAATGAAGTAGGTGGGAAGAAAATAATAGGCCCATGTCTGTATTGTACACTAGCTTTGAATTATTGATGTTTTCATTTAAATGTAATGGCTAAAGACATACAGGGGAGCTATGCACAAATTCCAGGACTTCTCCAAATTAGCAGGAAAAGTAAAACCCCTTCTGGGCTGGTCAATAGAGAGCGCTAGGATGCCCTATTGGGGGAAAAGTTGGCAAATTTTCCTCTACTTTCTTTCCAGCCCAAACGATGACAAACTAGTTGATCTCCCGCAGCAAGCATTACTGCTGACTTCAGGAGGAGGAAGCCCTGAGCGTGTGACTCCTTCATTTCATCTGACAATAAGTTTTTGCTTCTTTCACACACAGCCAACACACCACCAATCACATTTCATCCATGTTGTCACACGATAATGAGACCAGCATCTTGTCAGATCCTGTATCTGCACGAGGCTGGCCTGACCAGGCGTGGCCGCTAGAGAGCAACAAGACCAGCAGAACCAGCCAGCTTACCCCCTATTACTTCCCTTTGGTGCTGCACAAATTGCTTTCCAAATGCAGACCAGAGGCCAGAACCAGTAATGGCATGACTGAGACTTAATCCCCTGATCGCAGGTCTCACACTTTGCTTTCGAAACAAGTATATTTGTAGTTTTAGCCCAGAGGTCATTTTCCTTTTATTAAAATAAAAACATAGAAAAAATGCTTCTTTGATATGTTATCGAATAAATCATATTTTCCAGCAAAGAACACCTGCTTTATTTTTAACAGAAAAATAACAAAATAACCAAGGTTGCTTGTATTCATTCATCTTTTGAAATGACAAAACAAAAAGCTGCTCCATTACATGGCATTCAAACAGGCAAATGCAAAACCTGTGGGCCTCATTGGAATCTTTCAGCACAGAATGTACAGAACGGGAAGCTGTGGTCATGTACTTTGCTTTGAGATAAGTCATGGAAAAATCATGTTTAACATAAACAATTTTACAGGCAGCACTAGAGGACAGTCTGTTTTTTTTTACTTCAGTAAAATTTATAGCACCTTTGAATCAGTTTAGTATTATCAGCTTACTTAACTATCAAGGCCTCATCTCATACATTTGTATCTCATTTCTGTAATTTATCATTGATGTCTATTATTTCCACATTTGAATTTTATTTAGGGATAAATGCAAACATAAATGCATTTTCTGTTTATGTCTCACAGTCACACAATGATGACTTATACAGACAAAACTTTAGTGCAGTTCTGGATGTGGTGCTTTGTTTCTTTTATATTTGGTTGTGCTCTTGATCAGTAGTGTATCCACTCATTTTAACAGCTGTGATGCTTTTAATGTAGAAGTGATATTTTAATTTTTGTCCCAAAAAGTATTTTTAAACAGCTGTATACATTTGTTAAGATTTCTGTGTTACAAGATTTTACATTTCATTAGTTTGTTTAAACAAAGCTGGATTAATTGCATCAGTACGTTGAAAATATGTTGATATAACTGAGCGTTGCAAAGCAAAAACATTTGAATTCCTGCGAGACTTTTTTCTTCTGTATATTTCGGCAATCTTCTTTCTGAAGTACTGACCAGTGAAAACATAAAGAACAGGGTTCAGACAGCTGTTCATAAATGCTAGATAAGTAGAGAACTGGTCCCCAATGTTAAGGACATGGTGCCATTTGTTAATGTCCAATATGTGTAAATTACACAGCAAATCAAGGAATGTGAAAATGTGGAAAGGACACCAGCAAATAAAAAATAGCAATATGACTGCATAAATAAGTGAGATTGCTTTGGTGTCACTCCTGCCCTGATCAAAAACATGATCTTGCCTTGCAATTAGGACAATCCCTATCTTACAGTTGCAGAAAACAATAATGGTTGAAGGCACAGCAAAACCTATGACATTAAGTAAAATGTTATTGGCAATTTTCCATGATTCTCCTGGATAGTCAAGTAAACAAGCTGTTATTTGAAGGGATGGAACATATTTTACTCTCCGGTGAATGACCATGGGTGTGGTCATACAGAATCCAAACAGCCATAAAACAATGGAGATCACCTTTGCATAATGAGTTCTCCTCATCCATCTGGTGGTCATGGTTAGAACAAGTGCCAAATAGCGATCAACTGTGACCATCACCAGCAAGTAGATGCTGGTGTACATGTTGAAAACAATTGACACGTTTACTGCCTTGCATAGAAACTCCCCATAGGGCCAGTTGAATTGATTCAAGATGTTCATAGCCCAGAAAGGTAAGCTAGACAGGAGCAAGAGGTCAGCTACAGCCAGATTACCAAGGTAAATCTCTGGCACTGTCCAGTGATCTTTATGGAGAGCAAAAACTAGCAGGATGAAGACATTTCCCAGGATTCCCATCACACATACAATGAAGATGTATGGTGGAGCAATGGTGTAAACAAGATTCCAGTCTGTAGAATTGATGTCTTCTGTGATGTTGATGGCATGGGATTGGTATGTTGCCATGGTCACTGCCTCCATGATCCTCATTAGCACAAACACAAACAAAAAAGAAAATTCTCTCATGAATATGACACTTAAGCAATGTCATCATGAAGGAAAAATATGTGCTATACACAGACAGTATAATGAGTAATAATAAAAGTAATTTTTGCTAACATTTGATTATCAGAAGTTGAAGTATTCGGTATCCTGATTTTTTTCGTTGGTTGTTATCTCCATACTTTTAATTTATTAATGCTATTGAAAAAGCTGTGATTTACAAATCTCATTTTCTGTTTTGTGGATATCTAGTGATACACAGACCAGTTTGGATTCGAGAAAGTACTTAAAACTCATGAGTAAATGCTTCTTCTTCCCACCTGTCCATTATGTTATTTAGGCATAATCAGTAAGGTATATTCACAACCTGGTTATTATAGAAATTGTCTTTTTATTTGAAACAGGTTTACAATCATATTTCAGTCATTATTTTAAATTAGTTTAAATGTTTAAATAAGATATTACCAATAATGTTTGGCTCCAGTTCCTTTGTTTACTGTCAGTTTAAAATGACACTGCTACTTGTCATTGCTTTAACATTAATATTTTGTAATAGGGTACAGGTAACTTACAGTTAACATATTTATATTTCATAGTACATTTTTCTTAAAATCATACAAATTCAGCACAGCCTGGTGCATAATTTTATTTGCTTGGCTAATGATCAAGCTTGTGATCACTTACCTTGTGTGAAGAGAACTCCTCAAGAAGTTATGAAGGACTTTAGCAATGCTGGTAAGG
>JAFBMS010002450.1:0-20000 GCA_019788955.1 Albula glossodonta
CCTGCTTAGCTTCAGCAGTGTGACAGTAGAAGGGTACAGGGTGGTGTGGCTGCTTAGCTTCAGCAGTGTGGCAGTAGAAGGGTACAGGGTGGTGTGGCTGCTTAGCTTCAGCAGTGTGGCAGTGGAATCGTACAGGGTGGTGTGGCTGCATAGCTTCAGCAGTGTGGCAGTTGAAGGGTACAGGGTGGTGTGTGCTTAGCTTCAGCAGTGTGACAGTAGAAGGGTACAGGGTGGTGTGTGCTTAGCTTCAGCAGTGTGACAGTAGAGGGGTACAGGGTGGTGTGTGCTTAGCTTTAGCAGTGTGACAGTAGAAGGGTACAGGGTGGTGTGTGCTTAGCTTCAGCAGTGTGACAGTAGAAGGGTACAGGGTGGTATGGCTGCTTAGCTTCAGCAGTGTGGCAGTAGAAGGGTACAGGGTGGTGTGGCTGCTTAGCTTCAGCAGTGTGACAGTAGAGGGGTACAGGGTGGTGTGTGCTTAGCTTCAGCAGTGTGACAGTAGAAGGGGACAGGGAGGTGTGGCTGCTTAGCTTCAGCAGTGTGACAGTAGAAGGGTAGAGGGTGGTGGGTGCTTAGCTTCCGCAGTGTGACAGTAGAAGGGTACAGGGTGGTGTTGCTGCTTAGCTTCAGCAGTGTGACAGTAGAAGGGTACAGGGTGGTGTGGCTGCTTAGCTTCAGCAGTGTGACAGTAGAAGGGTACAGGGTGGTGTGGCTGCTTAGCTTCAGCAGTGTGACAGTAGAAGGGTACAGGGTGGTGTGGCCGCTTAGCTTCAGCAGTGTGACAGTAGAAGGGTACAGGGTGGTGTAGCTGCTTAGCTTCAGCAGTGTGACAGTAGGAGGGTACAGGGTGGTGTGGCTGCTTAGCTTCAGCAGTGTGACAGTAGAAGGGTACAGGGTGGTGTGGCTGCTTAGCTTCAGCAGTGTGGCAGTTGAAGGGTACAGGGTGGTGTGGCTGCTTAGCTTCAGCAGTGTGACAGTAGGAGGGTACAGGGTGGTGTGGCTGCTTAGCTTCAGCAGTGTGTCAGTAGAAGGGTACAGGGTGGTGTGGCTGCTTAGCTTCAGCAGTGTGACAGTAGAAGGGTACAGGGTGGTATGGCTGCTTAGCTTCAGCAGTGTGACAGTAGAAGGGTACAGGGTGGTGTGGCTGCTTAGCTTCAGCAGTGTGACAGTAGAAGGGTACAGGGTGGTGTGGCTGCTTAGCTTCAGCAGTGTGACAGTAGAAGGGTACAGGGTGGTATGGCTGCTTAGCTTCAGCAGTGTGACAGTAGAAGGGTACAGGGTGGTGTGGCTGCTTAGCTTCAGCAGTGTGGCAGTTGAAGGGTACAGGGTGGTGTGGCTGCTCTGGATGTGAGCATCTGATAAACAATTGTAACATACAATGTAATGGTGGAGTTGCTGGCTGTGGAGCTGGGAAAACTTAAAAAGCATCACATTTTGCAAGCACAGGTACCTGATCACAGGTATGTATGTGATCACTGGTACAGCACGCATGCAGACCTGCTAAACATGCGGCTAAGAACGTGGATTCCTTCATTTATGTTTACTGTTATCTGCTTTGTTCCTTTAACACTGACATAATTTATATCATATTCATATAACCAGGAATCTGCAGAGAAAGTGAGATTATCATTAAAATAACTCTGAAGGAGGTGATGTAATTAAACAGTATTGCATTTCCTCAGCTCGCCATAGAGGCGCATTTCCCAGAGTCAAACGAGGGGGATAAACAATGACACGCCCTGTTGGATTGTGGGATATGGGTGAAAGTTTTAAACTAAATAAACATCGGGGAGAACATCCTCCCGTGATTACAGTGGAAGCTGCAGAAATTTGTTCTCACTAAGCTGGCTGGCTTCATGAATATGCTGATTTCGTCGGGTGACAAAATATATAGGAGATGTTTCCCTTGTGCAGCCGCATGTTTGAAGTCTTCTGCTTCTGCCGCTACTCTCATACATAACCCATTATTACATCTCAACAGATTCTCCAAACAGTCAGAATAAAAAAATACATTTTACAGATATGAATCATGAGGAAATTAATCAATGTGCTCATAGCATAGGTTTATTTCTCAAGTGCTGGGAAATGAAATTGAGAGTTTGGGTACTCTGAAATTAATCGTGGTGGGGAGGGAATTGGATAAAGAATGGAGTTTCCCTCTACCTCTCCTGTATTCCGGTTTTCTGGAGTGATCTTATGTTCAGAGGCAGCACCAGTATGTATGTACACCTACACGTTTGCTCAAGATGAAAGCCCTTTTATGTGTGTCTGAGCCACACTATGTTCTTCTTTTCAGCTCTGATTTTATAACTTTGTACTTCATTTTTTATGTCTCTTTATAAGGTGAGACCTTTGGCATGATTTCAGCATTAGCTCAACAAGCTGGATTTATCTAATTCCATTTAAAATATAAAAATAACATTATTCACAAGTATCTGGAATGTCTGCATTTTGCATATATATACCACTGGATATTGAATGAAACAATTCTGATTCTGCCCCTGTACTGAAGCAATTAAGATGAACCATGGTCCTGGAAAAGCCACAGTGACCCTCTTGGTAATCAAACCTGCACCCTTTGAGTTACCCCAAGCCTGGTTCCCTAATCCACACTAAATGAAACCTAGAGGCAATGGCGAAAAAAGGAAAGTGATTCCCTAACTCCGGGGAAAAGGGAAAATGCAAGGAAATACCATGAAGTTTCAGCGTGTAAACTCAGTGTGCCTAAGCTGGCTAAGCTAATGTACTGCAAGTGTGTAAACTCAGTGTGCCTAAGCCAGCTAAGCTAATGTACTGCAGGTGTGTAAACTCAGTGTGCCTAAGCTGGCTAAGCTAACATACTGCAGGTGTGTAAACTCAGTTTGCCTAAGCCGGCTAAGCTAACGTACTGCAGGTGTGTAAACTCAGTGTGCCTAAGCTGGCTAAGCTAACGTACTGCAAGTGTGTAAACTCAGTGTGCCTAAGCCAGCTAAGCTAATGTACTGCAGGTGTGTAAACTCAGTGTGCCTAAACCGGCTAAGCTAACGTACTGCCGGTGTGTAAACTCAGTTTGCCTAAGCTGGCTAAGCTAACATACTGCAGGTGTGTAAGCTCAGTGAGTCTAAGCCGGCTAAGCTAACATACTGCAGGAAGGTAAACAAATAAAAGATGGGAGTCCATGGGAATCTTCTTGAAGGTGCTAAGGGGAACACCATGACGATAAGAGATCTGGGATGCTGATGGTGGCGGTGCCATCACCCTCAGGCCGTCCTGAAATAAGATGGCGGAAGGTGTGAGGAAAGAGAGAGGATTAGCAAAGTTAGCGTCCCGGGCCTGCCTGTGGGAGATAAGGTGATGTGCATTAAGGATCGTAGAGGAATTCATAAGCTTCTGCATCGCCTAAATGCCAGGGGAAATTTCCCTATTACAGGAGAAGCCACAAAGCACATCTTTTAAGGCTAGAAAATTTGTATTGACATCACCGTTTTCATTAGAGTCCAGAAATAATGTGAGTCTGAACGGTTCTTTTTAACACACCCAACATCAAACAAAAAGTGTAACTTCTGCGTGGTGTATTAAGAAGCTTCTAAAAAAACACCACACTTTTACTTCAGGCTGTGGGAAGCGGCTGTTTATGTATAAATGAATTCTGTTTGAGTGCGGGGAGCATACGGGAGCAGGTTCTGGGATACGATGGGAGCAGATATTTATGTAAACGAGGTGAATTAATGAAAGGTGAGGGTGTTTCTTTTGAGAATAGGTTTTGTGTTTTGTTGTTTTTTTAAAGTATTCTGTCAGACTGCGTTAAACAGGGGATTTGAGTTTACAGAACAGCTCTTAGTCGTGTTAATTGGCCTCACACCCACAGGTTTGCACACATGGAGCTCCTGAGAGGGAGAGCAGAATGTGCCGGAACACAAAACCATGACGTGGCTGATCACTGGGGGTGAAGAGTTAGGAGGCATGGCGGAGCGTAATTGACAGAGCATTCCTTTCTATTTCCCAAAACCTTGTTGATCACAACATCGTCTGACTGATGGCAGACAATGAATCATCGGTATAGAAAAATGCTGAGTAACTGCAATACTTTAAAGACCCCCCAAAAAGGGTTGCACTGCTGTATTATAACATAAGGAAATGTGACCTTTAAATAATGATTTACAGCATTGTAACAAACACAAATTTGATGTATTACTAAATAATAAAAACACTGTAATAACAAATGACGGGCATGCCTCTGTAATAATGATGAATTGTGCTGTAATAATGAATTCTAACGATGTATATCTGTAATAATGGTTTATAGCAGTGTAATAACACACAGTGAGGATGTGTAACTGTGTAATAATGAGATGCTATGCGCTCCCACAGCAGTTATGCGTGCGTACAGATGGTCAGTGGTGTCTGTGTGCACATGTGTATGTGATTGTGAATGTTTGTGTGTGTGTTTGAATATGTTTGTGTGTCAGTGAGTGTGTGTTTGTGTGTGTGTGTGTGTGTGTGTGTATCTGTGTGTGTGAATATGTGTTTACGTGTCTGAAAAAGCAGGGTTGATTTGTAACTGAGGGTCTTGGAAAACCTCTTGAGCGTGTTAGTGGAAAAAGAGTAGAAGGGGGAAAGCAGAGATTGAGTGAGTGAGAGAGGGCAGAGCAAGAGAGCGAGAGGTGCTATTATCATCAACACGGTGTTAAAGAGCTCTAATGGCTGTCTCTCCAGCAGCCTGCTGATGAAAGCTGTTTCAGAGATCGCTCTGCTCCGCCGATCTCTCTCTCAACCCCCCCCCTTAGTTAACTCCGCTTTAAATACTGAATCTCCAGCAAAAGCCCATTAAGACAGGAGTAAAGGACCCTGTCAGTGTATCCCTGCTTCGCTTGAAGAGCTGTTTGAGAACACAGCGCAGCACTCGGCTGTGAGTTTGCTGGAGATAAATGAATGACATGCAGATCAGAGCCTGCATTGTGCCTCCAGAGCGAGAGCACTGACCTGGGATCAGTTATTCCCACTCATATCCTAACTTTACCCAATACCCCGTAAAACTCTGCAGTGCAGAAGTGCTGATCTAAGATCAGGTTCCCACTGCCCGTATCCTAAATCTGTGACCCACTGTTAAATAAAAATGAAAAACTGCCCCAAGCTTACGGCCCGTTTTCAGTGTAGAAGCGTTGATCTATGATCATGTTTCTCCTGCCTATATCCTCGCCTAATTCTTCCTGAGCTAAAAAGCAAAACTGATCCAGGATCGTACTCTGAAACACTTCATCAATACTCTGATTCTCCCAGCTCTTTCCCAGGATGAATCAGACTCCTAGCAGTCCATGGGTGTCCGCTCTTTGGCTTGTGAGGGACAGTGCACCCTAAGTCCTCTCATTCAGTGCACCCTAAGTCCTCTCATTCAGTGCACCCTAAGTCCTCTCATTCAGTGCGCCCGAAGTACTCCCATTCAGTGCACCCTAAGTCCTCTCATTCAGTGCACCCTAAGTCCTCTCATTCAAAGCGGGCTCCCTTGATGTCTTGATGTCTCTGTCCGGCATGTCAATGTTTGTATGTAGAAATAACCTCGTCAGCTCGTCGGTACAGCTGGACATGCTGTAGCAGATAGTGAATATGTGTAAGGCTGAGGTTGGCCATGTTTCGAGCCGATGCGTCCTTGAGCGGCCAACTCAATGAATGTTCCTCCATGGATCTTTAGCAGGAGGAGCAGATCTGAGTGACACCTCTGTTCAGAACCCCCCCCCCCCCCCCCCCCCCCCTTGTGCTGGTAATGGTGAAGTTGTGTGGAAAAACCAGAGTGAACAGCAGTGCGATTGGTTGTGTTTGTGTATGGGGTACAGTGACCCTGCCAGTGAACAGCAGTGTGATTGGTTGTGTTTGTGTATGGGGTACAGTGATCCTGCCAGTGAACAGCAGTGTGATTGGTTGTGTTCGTGTATGGGGTACAGTGATCCTGCCAGTGAACAGCAATGTGATTGGTTGTGTTTGTGTATGGGGTACAGTGATCCTGCCAGTGAACAGCAGTGTGATTGGTTGTGTTTGTGTATGGGGTACAGTGATCCTGCCAGTGAACAGCAGTGTGATTGGTTGTGTTTGTGTATGGGGTACAGTGATCCTGCCAGTGAACAGCAATGTGATTGGTTGTGTTTGTGTATGGGGTACAGTGATCCTGCCAGTGAACAGCAGTGTGATTGGTTGTGTTTGTGTATGGGGTACAGTGATCCTGTGAGTGAACGGCAGTTTTAAGCTCCTCATCATAAATTTGGAGACATTACCCGCTTGTCACCCAATCTCATTTGCTTTTGCCGTAATTTGTGAGCGAAAGATCTGTTTCGCATCGTTGTGTGAGAAAGGTGTAAAATGGCAGTGAAAGAGGGGCTGGAGGGAGTGAACCCCGTACACGGCCAAACGCTGTATTAATCACCCGCTACTCCAGCCACAGTGTCCATTAAGAACCGATTCCCTTAATGAAGCCTGGAATGACCCCCCCCACAACCCCCCCAGTGCCCACACCCCCCTGGCCTAAAGTCAGGCTGCCAAATCGACGTGCCAAACTCAAAAAAAAGGAGAAAAAAACTGGCAGTGGTTCAGGGAAGGCGGCGTAATGACGGTGATGGGGTTCTGCTCGGGAAGGGCCTGTCCTGCTGAGCCAGCGCTCGCAAAACGCCTCCAGAAAAACGACAGGAACAAGCGAATGGACAAGGGGAAGGATCCGTCGCATCACTGGGGGAGTCATCCTCCACCCATCACCAAAAGCACACCCCTAACCCCCCACCCTGACCGACACACTCCTCTCCGTAAAAATTCATTCAAATAACAATGGTTTCTCAGGCAGCTACAGCTCTCTGACACCACCTTCAGCTACAGCTCTCTGACACCACCTTCAGCTCAATCTCTGACACCACCTTCAGCTACAGCTCTCTGACACCACCTTCAGCTCAATCTCTGACACCACCTTCAGCTACAGCACTCTGACACCACCTTCAGCTCAGTCTCTGACACCACCTTCAGCTACAGCTCTCTGACACCACCTTCAGCTCAATCTCTGACACCACCTTCAGCTACAGCACTCTGACACCACCTTCAGCTACAGCTCTCTGACACCACCTTCAGCTCAATCTCTGACACCACCTTCAGCTACAGCTCTCTGACACCACCTTCAGCTACAGCACTCTGACACCACCTTCAGCTCAATCTCTGACACCACCTTCAGCTACAGCTCTCTGACACCACCTTCAGCTCAATCTCTGACACCACCTTCAGCTACAGCACTCTGACACCACCTTCAGCTACAGCTCTCTGACACCACCTTCAGCTCAATCTCTGACACCACCTTCAGCTACAGCACTCTGACACCACCTTCAGCTCAATCTCTGACACAACCTTCAGCTACAGCACTCTGACACCACCTTCAGCTCAATCTCTGACACCACCTTCAGCTACAGCTCTCTGACACCACCTTCAGCTCAATCTCTGACACCACCTTCAGCTACAGCACTCTGACACCACCTTCAGCTCAATCTCTGACACCACCTTCGGCTACAGCACTCTGACACCACCTTCAGCTCAATCTCTGACACAACCTTCAGCTACAGCACTCTGACACCACCTTCAGCTCAATCTCTGACACCACCTTCAGCTACAGCTCTCTGACACCACCTTCAGCTCAATCTCTGACACCACCTTCAGCTACAGCACTCTGACACCACCTTCAGCTCAATCTCTGACACCACCTTCGGCTACAGCACTCTGACACCACCTTCAGCTCAATCTCTGACACCACCTTCAGCTACAGCACTCTGACACCACCTTCAGCTACAGCTCTGACACCACCTTCAGCTACAGCACTCTGACACCACCTTCAGCTCAATCCCTGACACCACCTTCAGCTACAGCACTCTGACACCACCTTCAGCTCAATCTCTGACACCACCTTCAGCTCAATCTCTGACACAACCTTCGGCTACAGCACTCTGACACCACCTTCAGCTCAATCTCTGACACCACCTTCAGCTCAATCTCTGACACCACCTTCGGCTACAGCACTCTGACACCACCTTCAGCTCAATCTCTGACACCACCTTCAGCTACAGCACTCTCACACCACCTTCAATCTCTGACACCAACTTCAGCTACAGCACTCTGACACCACCTTCAATCTCTGACACCACCTTCTGCTCAATCTCTGAGAGGAGTGGGGACGTCTGTAGTCTAAGGAGGAAACGGTATAGCCGTCGTGTGTAAATTTCCATGTGAATATATGCAGTTATGTGTGGAATACCGTTGTGTTTCCCTGTGTTCAGTGTGACTGATGTGTTATGCAGATATGGAAAATCTCCCATGAGTATTATGGAAGTCCCCGCAGAGGGAGTTTGAGGCACGCACTGTAGATGGAAACCCATCTGCTCTCAGCTCCTCAATGAGGACTGACTAATAGGACACCATGGAGTGCAACGAGCGCATTTCTGCGGTGATATATGCATTCCTGTTTCTTAAAACATCGCTTTTCCCCAATTTGGAGTTTACATTAGAGCTGCAGACTGAGGGGATTTATGTCAATGACGCTTTTCTTCACTTCAGCTGTTTGATTTAAAAAATGCATGTGGAGCTACAGGTGTGGAAGGAGATAGAGCGAAGCGGATGAGGACTGTGTCATGTGACTTACTCTCAGCTCCTGGGTCATGTGACTTACGTTCAGCTCCTGTGGGTCTGCGGCATCGCAGCGCCGCAATGAGAGCAGCCGTCGAAAGAGAGCCTGGTTTGGCCCACCAATCCATTATGCTAGAAATTAGGGGGACCCCCCTCAGCTCTTACACCTGTCCCACTCTACCTGCAGGCCCCACACGCAGCTTGCGGTCTGTAGCATGCAGGTAGGGCCCACGCTAAAAGAGTGAGAGAGAGAGAAAAAGAGAGAGCGAAATTGATGATAGGCACTATAAAGCCATGGATATAATGTATTAATCTCGCTCGGAATCCAAGTGTCACGGTGACAAATGTCTGTTTCTTATGCGAGGAGTGTAAGTAATTATATACAAATGAACTTGTCAGCGGCCGCTCTGAGACTATTACTTCAGCTTGTACCCCCGCCATCCTTGGCTTCTCTTCTGTAAAATTCCAGCTCTGCCTCTCGCTGCTGCCAGGGAGGGGAGTATGGTAATTTCCGCAGACAAAAATCATGCATTTAAATTTCTTCAGCACCCCGTGAGAGAGAGAGAGAGAGCATTGTGCTGTGATGTTGTGGCGCTAGGAAACTTAACTCTGCCAGAAACTGTGTATGAAATTACACGAGGAACTGCTGCAGGGGGAGTTTGCGTAGACGGCTGAGTTTATTTTATAGGAAAACGCTCCAGGGAGATATTGAGCGTGTTGGGGAAACGCCGTTAGTTCCTTATTTAACGCTCCGAGGCCTGTCCTCTGGAGTGCGTAGTTGATGAGGGAATTCTAAAAGCAACAAGCAACCACCCCCCCCCCACCCCTGGGGTTATTGTCACGGGTTTGACATTCAGGCACAGCAAAGCTGAGAGGGGGTGAAGTATGAATAACTTATTGTTTGTGGTGCGTTTGTGTTTGTGTTTCAGTGAAAATCCCCAATTGCAACTCTGTCAGGCAGGCATGTGTATGTAGCGTACATGTGAACGTGCTGAGGTTAACCTGCAGCCAAAACCCAGCGGTAATCTGCCACTCTAAACATGGCTGCCTGGAAAAAGAGCCTGTTATGAAACATGGTGGGGTGGTGAAGGTGTGCTTTAGCATGTTAGCACGTTGTCACATTAGCTAGCTGCTTCACAAGCTCTGTTCCTGAAGGCTTATGTTGAGGTTTTTCAAATGGATCAACAGAAAGGAGAGAGCCTTTTTTTATTAATATATTTACTTTTTGTCAAGTTAATGTTTGGAAATTTGTGTCGTGAACAATTTCCAAACCAAATTGCATCTGTCAGTTTCCATGCCCAAGAAAGTCAACACCCTTCAAAATCAACTTGTGAATTGGCATTGATTTTATTATCTTTTAATTACTCAGCCATTTCGCAGAGCTTTATGCTCAGTGGCTTTTGATGTTTGACGTGATGGGATTGTTTCTCCCCTGCTGACTGTTCATCAAGGTAGAAGGCACTGACCTAAGTTAGACGTAGAATTAGCTGTCAGTCACTGACTTGTTTAAACCAATCAAAAGATTGTGCTCTTTACAGGAGAACACAGCGATTGGTCCAGACCAATGCCTACCACTGATTATTATGGTTATTTCTGTTGTCATTACATCACATTGTCCCAACAAGAGCAGACAGTCCCTCTGTACTTCTGCTGCCACACATACATGGAGTTTCCTAAACTTTCCTCAGTGAGCATATGTCATATTGTCAGCAAAATGGAAAAACAAAATCCATTTTAAGAATATTTTGCTCACAGCGATCACAATTTTGAGATTTTGTCCATCACATGTTGCATGATCATTCTAATGTTTAAATGCTTAAATGTTTAAAACACATTTTTCAGGTTGACTGAAAAGACAGTGATCATTCATAGTGTGGCAAAAAATACATGATCATGGAAACAGACACTCCTCTAAGTGTGTTTCGATAAGGCCCACCAGTTCCAGTTTCTACAATAATTCTGCCCTTCTTTTCCTTCCTTCAACACACTATATCTGATATACTCTCTCTCTTTCTCTCTCTCTCTCTCACACACACACATGCACAACACACACACTCAGCCCCAGTGCAGGCAAAAGGGCAGTGCAGACAGACTAGCACAGGGATGAGGTGAGGCGATTCGGACGCAGAGGTCATGCTGGGGTCAGCCGCTGTCAGTCAGAGTGTGGGGCAGAAACACAGCAAAGACACGGCTATGCAGAGTCTAACCTCCTGAGTCCTGCTCTATACCGCGCACGCGAGAGAACAAAGCCGTTTGCTACAATGGCTGCTACTGCTTCAGCTATCTAAAACTGCCACCACTGCTGTTACTACTGCTATTGCTAAAATGCCTTTTTTTTTGCTATCCGGAGCCAAACTGAAACACACAGAGCACTGGAGCGAGCTGTGAGGTTCTTCTTTTTGAGTTTGTCCTCTTTGATTCAGTGAGCTGGAAAAGGTAATTAACCCTGTCACCAGCCAATTCCTGAAGTGCTGCCGATCACGACGGGCCTTTGACCATGGGAATAAACAGGAGGCTGCCATGCAGTCACATGGAGTATGACCTCCGACCTCTGAAGAAGAGGTTAAAGGTCATACAGGGTAAAATCAGGAAGTATGTTCAGCTGGAGAGGGTGTTAAGCTGCTCCTGCCACCCTCCCTTCACATGAGAAATGTGGCATTAATATTGCTTTGTGTCGGTGCATTTCAATATCCCTGTGCACTCAATCACTCAGAGCAGCTCCCAGAGTGCACCTGCTGCGTGTTTGAAATGAAGGACCCCCCCGCTCCACCGTTCTCCTCAGAAAACCCCAGAGACACACTCCCCTCCTGCACCTGCACATCTGTGAGCGTGCCCATGAGTGCATGCATGCACAAATACGCTGCGCTCGTGCATAAAAAAACGCACACACTCACACACACACACACACACTCACACACTCACTAACACACACACACTCACACACACAGACACACACTCACACACACACACACACACACACACACACACACACACGCACACACACACACACACACTCACACACAACCACACACACACACACACACACACACACACACTCACACACACACACACACACACACACACTCACACACACACACACACACACACACACACTCACACACACACACACACACACACACACACTCACACACACTCACACACACACACATACACACACACACACACACACACACACACACACACACACATTCACACACACACAAACTCACACACACACATGCATGCATGCACATACTGATGTACACACTCACTTACTCATTCATACTCCCTTACACATACACATTAACACAGAGCCACAGCTGTTTACCTTACAGGTGAATGAAAGCCATACCAATATCATCCCCATTTTTAAATTGAAGTCACTCAGACAAATACAGCTGAATGATTTTTGCCACTATTAAGAGGACTAATGAAACAGAATAATACCCTGAAACACATATAATACTTGTTATAAGCCCCTTATTTTGAGCCTTCACAACTTCTGTTTTCTCTCCATGCACCATGATAACTTTCCACACAATAATTGTTTTTTTTTTTCCCTAAGCTGAACTCAAACCTGCCTGGATTTCTGTGGCCTGCTGGGCTCATGTAGCGTCTGCATACAAATGCTGTGCTGTCGCTCCAAGGACCAGGCAGGGTTACGGCTCTGCTCTCCGCCTGCAGAATAACAACCAGGCAGGGCTCTGTCCATTAGCATGTTAGCGAGGGAGTGTAAAATAAATGAGTAATGATTTGATAACGTCCTGCTAACAGGCTAATGGGTAGCAGACAGTGGGCAGGCGGCGGTGCGGTATCTGTGCGCTGTCATTAGCGCTGATTGCTCTTAGCCCAGGTGATTTTTGTGGAGGATATGAGCTTCGGAGTCAGTCCATGCCTCGCAGTTTCAGAAAAACAGTGAAAAGTTTTCACCGTAAACTCATCACAACTTCCATCAACTTTCATTACTGGGTCTTCGGCAGTGGCTACCATATTTACATCTACATTACATGCAGGCCTTTAGATGATGCTCTTATCCAGAGCGACTTACACGGTTCACATTTCTGTACTCTATCCATTTATACAGCTGAAGCAACTCAGGGTAAGTGCATTGCTCAAGGGTACAACTGCAGTGCCTTTGGGGGTTTGCAAGTCCAGCTCCGTAACCATTACACTGCACTGCTACCCCAGACAGGAAAGTAGTTAAGCGTTAAGCTTTGATGCTACTTTAAAGCAGCCCAGTTAGGGTCACCAGTGATATGATATAACATAGCTATCATGCTACAAATTCATATATGTCATCAACTCAGCAAACTCTGCTTGTGAAGAAAACAACATTAATACTTGTATTTGTCAATACAAAGATGTAGTATTAAATGAAGATTTTGATTTAATCGTGTCCTTTGTTTCGTAAAGATGTTGACGGAATGTTTCTGGACAGAAGATGACTGAATCTGATCCTTAGGTGCGTAAAGATATTGATTGAATCTCATCCATAGGTAAGTAAAGATGTTTATTGAATCTCGTCCACTGTTAAGTAAAGATGTTGATTGAATCTTGTCCATTGTTAAGTAAAGATGTTGATTTAATCTTGTCCATTGTTAAGTAAAGATGTTGATTGAATCTCATCCATAGTTAAATAAAGATATTGATTGAATCTTGTCTTTGGTTAATGCCAGGTATATTATTATTATTATTATTATTATTATTATTATTATTATTATTATTATTATTATTATTATTTCCACTTCATAAGGCTTTTTATGCTCTGTGTTGGCGTATCAATGTGCTCCGCTCGACCGATTCTGCAGTCCGCCGCCCCACAATGGGCCACCCTGTGATTGACTGTGAAGAGAATAACAGTTTTGCTGCAGTTCAGCTGGCATACAGCGGTCTGCGCATTTCCTCTCCCAGGGAACCGGCCCAGAACCTGATGTCTCACAGCAGGGGTCTTAAACCCGCGGGGTCTGCAGGTTTAACTCCAGTCCTGGAGGGCCGCAGGGTCTGCAGGTTTAACTCCAGTCCTGGAGGGGGCAGTGTCTGCAGGTTTAACTCCAGGATATGCAAGTCCATTGCTTAGGAAGAGAAAAAATTTCATTGTTTATAGCCAATTAGAAAAGCTCAAGATCGTCATGTTTATTTCCACTTTTGCCTGCAATGTACATGATTTTTTTAAAAAAAGGAACAGAAGTAAACATAATGCATGATATGGGCCTTTCTGCTTTGGGCTGAGTTTTGTGCATCCTTGTTTAGGGAGTTTTCACAGTTGCGGTTAAACAGATCAATCAAGCACCATTCTGGAGTTTTAACATGCTCCTTTTCGTTGACAAAGATAGCCATGTCAATGAAAAATCAAAACAAAAAGCATCTCATGCCAGGATAAACAGCCTGCCTGAGAGAGAGAGAGAGCGGCAGAGGCCCCTTTTCGCTGGAGAGGAGCGCCATCGTACCGTGGTCTTTGATAATTAATATTTTGTCATTTAGCTTGTTGTCAAGGTTATGCTGTTTGCATATACGGTGAGCACAACGAACAAAGCCAAGTGATTCCAATGATTGTCAGCAATGGGAAAAGGAGAGCTTGTTCTTTAATAATTCAGAAACCTGCCAATATGAACCCCCCCTCTCCATCTTCTCTGTGCATACTTGAGAGATCCCCCCCCACCCAATTCCCACCCACAAACCCTAGCTCTTGTTTCGGGTTTGAAATCTGGAGCTGCTGAAGGCTTGTTACGCTTTCACCACATTCCAGAAGCTTCTTCAGCGCGGCTATGTGCTAGGCATGCTGAAATATTAAACACCCTCTTTTCTCCCTCCTGAGTTATTGTTCTGTAAAATATACATGGCAACAATAACCATGGAGGTTTATCTGTATGATGAACAAGGAAGTGGAAAGCCAGTGATTTATGAACGGGTGGATATCAGGCACGGGGACCCCTCTTGTTTCTGACAGTTCAATAGCTATAACTGCGTCTGATCGATCATTTCTGAATTATCAACCTCATGTCAGAGATTAACAGCCAATCGCTCATGACCTTGTTGTTGTTGTTGTTGTTGTTGTAGATAAGCACACACATACTTTTGCCCTTGGAAGCAGTATCGTTCTGTCTTTCTTTCTCTCTCTTTTTTAATGCCTTGCCAAGTTTTTTTTCAATGCACTGCAACATCTGAGAAGTACCTTGAATCGATACAAAACGCTGAGCCAGCATTGCTCCTTTCCCATTAGAATACGGCGGCCCGCGTTTTTTTTTTTTTTTGGGAAATAAGTTCACGGTCCGCTTCCATGGCGGAGCTGTTTAAAAATGCATGAAATTAACGGGAGAGCGCAGTGCGTCCTATCAATCAAGCCCAGCCGAGCGCGGGAGAGAAATGCCGGCGACGGGAAAAATTGACACTTGACAGGTTCCTGTCTCACGTCCTGCCGAGACAGTGGAGTGGCGGCAATCACAACCCGCTGGCGCGAAAGGGCCCAACGAGTTCCTCTTCATCTATTTATAGCTGTAAGCATTCGCCGGGGCTGTTTCAGTACGGTGTCCAGAGAGGACACTAAGCACGCTTTGTTTTGGTGGGTGTGGCACTCAGGTGAATGTGAAAGAGTGGACAGTGTTGTAACTGACATAGAAGTTTGTCATTGTGGTGTAAAATTTGAAAGGAATGTGAAATATATCTCACAGTCAAATCTTCAAAAGTAAATTATTCCCCACTATTTCACAAAGAGCCTGCTGAACGGATCTCTTAACTACAAATCGTTAATCAGCAGATCGTACTCAAACTCCAGTCTTATCCGAGCCCGGAGCAAGAACTGAAACCACATGACCACATCTGTTGGGCCTGCACCCCACAGCTGGTGCTTCTGGGTTGAGATAAAACAAGAGAAAGAGGGTTTATGGGAGAAAATGTGCAAGGGAGAGAAAACAATAATTAAGACAGCTCCTTGTCAAAGCAATTCTATGTTTTTTTTTCAAAATGCCTGTTTCAAAATGCCCGACAGACTAAACTACCCAGTTAAACAAAGATCGCACACAACTTTTGGCAAGACTGTGAACTACAGAAATTCTGGCAGGGAGCTCATTCATTTAGCAAGCTGCAGAAGTGAGGATGAATGCAGTCCTGGGTCATTTTTCCCATTCTGGTCCCAGACCCACAGGAACGCCGGTTCAGAATCAGAGCCCTGGCCTCAAGCCAGCATAAACCACGGAAACCAAGTGCTGGAGGAGAATCCTCTTCTCCTGTCTCTTTTTCTCCGACCATCCTTGAGACGAGCAAGCGGCCTTTGTTCTTGTATTTTCATTTCACCACAGCACAATGATTGAAATTTAAGGATCTTATTTTCTTCCTCAGGATGAGAGTCTGTCTGTTCTTTCCTTTATGCTCCTGGCAGTGGGCTGAGAGACTGTCTGTCTCCTACAAAAGACACTTCAGAAACGCATGAGAGCTTGATGACTATAACAAGCCACTAAGCCCAACATCGTCTGGGAATCTGGAGATGCAGTATCCTTCTGCAGGTCATGAAGGCCTCGGTGTCTCAGTATGTTTGCTCCTTCACTATCTGAGCTCAGTGATTACATCATCACCCAGACCCATGATGTAAATGAATGAGTGAGGAGCGGCGTTTGGCTGGAGGAAGCATCTGCACACCCCACGGCTCCTCAAGGCTGGAGATCGGGAGCAGAGGTCTGGAGAGTGCCCAGCTCCGTGTGGTGTAGCCCAGACTGTGGGCTTCTTTCCACTACCCAGGGTCCTGGTGAACCTTTCCTGACATTCAGACCTTTGCGTGTTAAAAGGTGTCCCGTTATCAGTGTGAATTTGACTTTCGACAGCTTTTCAACCCACTTTAAAAATATAACGTCCTCTGTTAATTCCCTAAAAAAAAAACCTTCCAATACCTCCAGTCTCTTTTTGTTGATACTGAAATGTCAGACTTTTTTATTTTAAAGTTTTAAACCCAGTTCAAGTCTTGTTATCTTTCTCGGAACATTTTTGGTGAGTTTGTACTTTCTTCCGATCGTGTGATACCCGAGGAGCTCCAAACTCTCCCTCAGTGTGAGCTCTCTCTAAATGTGGGCTGACAGAGGCAATTCTGTACAGGATTAGTATAACCTGCCTTTGATTTTTCATTCATAGCTATTATGCTACATATCCCAGAATCCTCTATGCTCCTTTTGCTTGTGTCGGCACATCGCTCGAATGTAGATATTCTCCTGTTAGTGCCTTGGCGGGGTGGTGGTTCTGCCATTTTGTGTCGGTTGTTTTGGGCCCACGGTGACGTGGCAGTAAACTGATAGTGACAGCGATGTAAACTTGGCCATTACGCATTCGCATCGCCGGCGGTTACGGGCTCTGAGAAGGAGAGTGGTTAGATCAATGGAGCAATGAACTGTGGGGCTCACACAAGGATGGGTGCAAACAGCCCTCGCTCTCTCTCTCTCTCTCAATCTCTCTCTCTCTCGATGCCTCTTTCCATCCCTCTGTCTGTTTCTTTCAAGTCAGTTCAATTGTTCATTACTGACAGAAAACCCACAGCAATATTTGCCAAAGCAACATACATACATACATAGCAACAACAGACATAAATTACAGTCAATATACAGTGTCCATACATGTATCTTCATGTCTGTTGTCTATCTATCTTTTTGTCTGACTGTCTTTCTATATATCTGTCTCTCTCTCCCTCTTTCCCACTCTGGACCTAGCCAGAGGCAATAAGTCACTGACAATGTACTGACATACAAACAGCATCTGTCCATCTACCTTCATGTCTTTCTGTCTGTCAGTAGCTCCCTCTCTCTCTCTCTCTCTCTCTCTCCCCCTCTCCCTCTCTCTCTTCCCCTCCCTCTCTCAATCCCCCATCTCTCCTTCTCTCTTTCTCCCTCTCTTCCCCTCCCTTTCTCCCTCTCTCTATTTACCTCTCTCCCCCCCTCCTCTCTGGCAGTGGGCGGAGCCTCTCTCTGGCGGTGGGCAGAGCCTCTCTCTGGTGGTGGGCGGGGTCCCCTCGCTCTGGCGGTGGGCAGAGCCCCCTCTCTGACAGGTGAAGCAGGTGGGGACAGCAGGTAAAAACAGCATCAATAAAAGATGAAAGCCCAGCAGATCAGTGGGTGCCCGGCAGGAGGGCTTCCCTTTGAAGTGCTGGATGGGGTTTGACTGGGCCAGAACTGAACTAATGCCAAACCTTTACAGCTTCTCCTCCTCTTTTATTTTTTTTCTATGTTTTTTAAATGTTTGAGGTATGTTTCCCCCCTAATTTTTGTTTCTTTTCCCACACTAATCTGGAATAATGGATTATTCCCCTTGAGTTGCTCACACTCACACCTACTTTACATTTCACACCCTACAGACCACACACAGTACTACAGGAGAGAGCTAGCGACTATTTTACACCCTACAGGCCACACACAGTACTACAGGAGAGAGCTAGCGACTATTTTACACCCTACAGGCCACACACAGTACTACAGGAGAGAGCTAGTGACTATTTTACACCCTACAGGCCACACACAGTACTACAGGAGAGAGCTAGCGACTATTTTACACCCTACAGGCCACACACAGTACTACAGGAGAGAGCTAGTGACTAAACATTATAGTCATTTAGCTGATGCTTTTATCCAAAGCGACTCACAGTTGATTAGGCTAACCAAGGGCCAATCCCCCAATCCCCCCTGGGTTAAGGGCCAATCCCCCAATCCACCCTGGGTTAAGGGCCTTGCTCAAGGGCTCAACAGCAATGGTGTTCATGCTTTGGCTGTACTGGGGTTTGAACTGCCAACCTCAAGGGTCCCAGTCATCCCAACCTTAGCCACTAGACAACAGACTGCCCCCCTAAATGTATCCTAATCCTGGTGGGAAGAGGTTTCCCCCTGCTGCTCCTGTTGTAGCTGGCAGGAGGTATAGCCTGGACTCGAACTTGCAACCACAGGGCACAGCCTGCACTCTGATGTGGTACCAACTCCAGCAAACCGTGACTGCACCGCGAACCCGGCACGCTACCCCGGCGCTCTACCCCGGTGCTCGAACCCGGTGCTTGAACCTGCCACTTGAACCCGGCTCTTTGCTATACAGGATCCCGAAAGAGCTCCTTCATGAATTTTTGGCGGTAAACAGAAGGGGATTGGCTGCGGAGCAGAGATGGTTGGGTCTGTAACGATAAGGGTACACGATGTTCAAATGTTCATAAATCATTAGCCAGCGAACCCTGCGAGTGAACGATAAGGGCAGAAAAGTGAGCCTCGTCTCCTAACAGCGCTCTCACCGGATAATAAACATTCCTCATGAGTGCATTCGTCATTTACGTTGTGGAATGTTATTTTCAGAGCTTTGTCTGATTACCCTTAATGAATGGCTAACATAAAAGCCCTAATCGCCTGCCAGAGGGGTGGGGGTGGGGGGTGGGATGCTTAGAACTGAGCCCTCTCTCACTCTCACAGGATGAAGGGAAGTGGTGCTTTTGTTAACGCTTCTCAAGGTACACACAGCAATAAATGTAGACGGTGTAAAACGTTCTGTTTGTTTCCTCCTCCCAGAAGAGGATACATTTCTCAGCCCAGGAAAGCACAGGCCGTAATCTTTCATCAATGTTCCCGAAGCTTACTTCTAAATTCACTGGTTCGTAATTAAATTACAACACCGGCTGGCAGAGAGTCCTTTTATCCCATCAAACGGTACGTCTCATGCCATAGCCGATGCGAAAATGTGGACACGCCGTTACTGTGTTTATGATGCACATAATGGTCATTATTCAGAGGCATGTTTCTGTGAAAATATCCTGCAGTAAATGATGTTTGAGTCATACCTGAGCGCACACACACACACACACACAGACATGCAGCAACGCTCACACCCTCTTCCCCAGGACCATGGAAACCCTGGATGTCTCACCTGGTTTCAATCAGCACATTTCTTTAAGTGTGACGCGAACAAACACTCAGGAACTGCAGAAGCAAAGTCTGCAGAGCTCAGTACTCAGCAAAACAAACTCGCCAAACCGTGTTTCTGAAGACAGAAGGTAATGCTTTACTTTATTTGTATCGAAGTTTAAGAACAACGTTGATCAAATCCAAACCTCTTGCTTCTCTCCCAATCCTCAGAAATGTCCTTGACCAGTGATATTTTTTTCACTCTCAGACTCTCTGTTTTTTTTTTGATAATTCTTTCTCTCTGTGTCTCTCATTCTCACAGTGTGTGGATTAGCTCCGCCTGCCCACAGTGGTAAGAGAACACGTGCCAGGCTGTTACCGCAGGCTGATAAAGAGTTTGAATACCAGCTTATTATTTTTGTTTTCACCCTCTGTTGACAGATGGTAGTTAAAAGGCTGTGTGGCCTGCTCTGCATGTGGGTGAGATAGATGGTGTTTCTGGCTGAGCGTGGAGGGTAACGATGGCCTTCATTATGC
>JAFBMS010002450.1:25000-28612 GCA_019788955.1 Albula glossodonta
GGGTTGTGTGCACGTGTGTGTGCATGTGAGGATTTGTGTGTGTGTGTGTGTGTGACTGTGGTGTGAGGGTGTGTGTCTGTAGGTGTGTGAGAGTGTGTGTGTGTGTATGTGAGGGTGTGTGTGGGTGTGTAGTTGTTTGTTACAGAGGGAGACTGAGTTAACCTTTGAGTGTGTATCTGAGGCAATTGAGAGGTGATTGTACGTGTGTATGGACATGCTATGTGCGTGAAAGAACATGTGTGTTTGTGTGTAAGCATATAAAAAGAGTCAGAGTGTGCGAGAGAGAAATGCCTGTGTGTGTGAGAGAGAGAAAGAGAATGAGTGTGAGCGTATGTGTAGGCGTTTTTTTGAATAAAGCTTTATGTTGAGTTTCCACTCTACTTCTTCAACATTTTCTCCTTTAATTGCTATGGATTGAAGCACTCTTTTCACAGAAATCAAAAACCCTTTTCTGTGCGTTGCCAGCATTAAGCTCCACATGGCTGCTCTCACACCAAGAAATTAGCCAATTAATCTCGCTCTGTATTCTGTGTCCCTTTTCTTCTGGAGGAACAAGCTACAACTGCTGAGTCATCTGAAGCACACTGCTGCAAGAGCAATTAAAAAAGTAGCGAAATTGTTCTGCAGGAGCAGCCACACTGTGGGGATCAGAGCTGGGATCAGCGATCAGCCTCTCGGGGCATGGGCGATGAAACACGCTGTAAAAGCAACTTGTCTGTGCTCTCTATACATCTCAGTGTGGTTTGTCTCCCATCATCTGAGTCATGCAAACACAAAAACCTTACATCTCCAAATAAAAAAAGAGATTTTTCAGAACCCCCCCCCCCAAAAAAAAAAAAATTCCCTTTTATTTTTACCAGTGCAGCCATATGTTTTTCAAGTCATGTGGTGTGTTTTCAACCAATAGCTATACTAATGGAGTATGTCAGAAGAACAGCCCAGCTGCCCTCTGCCTGTCATAGAGCTGTGAGAGAGTGTTCTGTTTTCACACAGGTGTAGCTTTAGAGTGGAAGCTGAAGGTGAACTCAGGCAAAGGTGAGGCAGTAAATCTCGCGTCTCGTTAACAGGCAGATGCTTGTCCAGTAAAAAGGCACGTGGCGGATAAAAATATGACATCATGGATCATGACCGTTTTTATCATCGGCATAAACCTGCAGAACGGTGCGATGAAAGGCTTCAGGCAGGAGGGTGCTGATCAGGGTCCTCTGGCCGCGGACAGCGCCCTCGTAAAGCGGAGGAACAGGAAGACTGTAAACTGAGAGATCCGGGCCCGATTCACCCAGAAGACAGTCTGGATGTGAGGATATTCATGACCAGCACAGCTATATATAACACTCATACATCATTCTGATACAAAAATGACATCGGGCTAAAAAAAAGACCAGTACACTGAGGGGTTTTTTGGGCCTCATATTTCTGGATTGAGAACATTTCTGGGTGAGGTTTACATGCTCTGAATATGACTCATTAATTTCAGTTATAGAGCCTCTTAAAATCACTATTCAGACCAGAGAATTATTATGTATGATGTCCAAAGATAACTTTTTGGTAGTCAAATATGACGTAATTTACATCAGAACCATCCATATTTTTCCTGTCAAATCAACACACTGTAGATACTGACTGTTTCACTCCAGTGCAGCGGACATCAGGTCTGGCACGAGAATGCCAGAGAAGTTTCCGGGTTTTGTTTTGTTTTTCAGCTTCAGCAATTACTAAATCAAATAAAACCAATTTGTAAGGGTTTCTTTCAGAGCATATACAATTCAGTCAAAGCAGGCTTTACATTATGACTTATTTTTCTTTTCAGTAAAGTTTGTGATCTTTCAATTCTGGAATAGAAAAGCATTATGATTTACTGAGACAAAAAGTCTGTTTTGATTGAATAACATTTTCCATAAAGAAATTAAGCATGTCTCAGACGCATTGTTTAGTGATACCACATGAATATCATCATTTGCTTTATGAGAAACAGAGTAAGTGCTGTTATGAAGCTGAGTATGAGAAACAGAGTAAGTGCTGTTATGAAGCTGAGTATGAGAAACAGAGTAAGTGCCGTTATGAAGCTGAGTATGAGAAACAGAGTAAGTGCCGTTATGAAGCTGAGTATGAGAAACAGAGTAAGTGCCGTTATGAAGCTGAGCACGAGAAACAGAGTAAGTGCCGTTATGAAGCTGAGTATGAGAACCGAGTAAGTGCCGTTATGAAGCTGAGCACGAAAACAGAGTAAGTGCCGTTATGAAGCTGAGTATGAGAAACAGAGTAAGTGCCGTTATGAAGCTGAGTATGAGACAGAGTAAGTGCCGTTATGAAGCTGAGCACGAGAAACAGAGTAAGTGCCGTTATGAGCTGAGTATGAGAAACAGAGTAAGTGCCGTTATGAAGCTGAGTATGAGAAACAGAGTAAGTGCTGTTATGAAGCTGAGTATGAGAACAGAGTAAGTGCCGTTATGAAGCTGAGCACGAGAAACAGAGTAAGTGCCGTTATGAAGCTGAGTATGAAACAGAGTAAGTGCCGTTATGAAGCTGAGTATGAGAAACAGAGTAGTGCCGTTATGAAGCTGAGTTTTCCCCCCTTTTTCTGTGTTAAAGAGTAAATGCGTCCTGGGGCAGGGTTATGGACAGAGTTTGGTTAGGCAGGGTTATGGTTAGGGTATATATGAGTTTATTAAAGTTGGGCTCTGTTCGGTTCAGACTGCAGACTATGATGATGCATGTTAGAATTACAAATCTGAGCTGTTACAAAATGGCAGACATGTGCTGTGTGCCACAGTTTGGTTTTCGAACTGGTTAGCATTACTCTCCTGCGTGTTAGGGCAGTTACAGGACTGTGCCTGGGGCAGGTGTGTGCCGCAGGTTGGGTTTTGGAACTGGTTAGCATTACTCTCCTGTGTGGTAGGGCAGTTACAGGACTGTGCCTGGGGGCAGGGTGTGTGCTGCAGGTTGGGTTTTGGAACTGGTTAGCATTACTCTCCTGTGTGGGTAGGCAGTTACGGACTGTACCTGGGGGCAGGTGTGAGCTGCAGGTTGGGTTTAGGTGCAGGGCAATGCCTTCACCCTGGGGATGCATGGCATGCACAATGTAAGTTACGTAATTGGAGGTGATGCGAGTGTCTGCTGAGTGAATGAATAATGGAGTACAGTGAGAGTACCATGATGTTTTATGCCTTTCACTTTGCACAGGACGTTTCTGTGTTTCTGAGGAAAATGGTGTGTGCTTGCGCTTGATCCCTCTTTGTTTTTGATGTGTCTGCCAGTCTCTGAGCTTATGTCTCTGTTTTGTGTGTTTGTGTATCAATGTCAAGTTGTCTGTTAGTGTTTCTTGTGTACATCTAAGTTTATGTACACGTGTGTAAATGTCTGTGTGAAGTGCCTGTGAGAGAGCGTGAGTGTGTGTGGTGAGAGTGTAAGTGTGTGTATGAGGGTGTGTGAGTGTGTGTGTGAGTGTAAGTGTGTATATGAGGGTGTTGTGTGTATGTGTGTGTGTGAGTGTAAGTGGTGTTTATGAGGGTGTGTGAGTGTGTGTGTGAGTGTAATTTGTGTATTGAGGGTGTGTGTGTGAGTGTGTGCGTATGTGTGAGAGTGTAAGTGTGTATATGACGGTGTGTGTGT
>JAFBMS010000246.1:0-5000 GCA_019788955.1 Albula glossodonta
ATGAGCGTCGGTTTCTCCCTTCCTCCCTCTCTCCATCTGTCTCCTCTTTTATCTCCCTCTGCGATTCACATCACTTTCAATGGCATGGCCACAGAGCATAGCGTATCACCCAAACAAAGTTATCAGTTTGCCAAAAACACCAACAGTACATGTGAGAATGGACCCAGTGACTGTGCAGAGGGAAACAGCAGGTATGTGACGTAGAGCAGTACTGAACGCATTCGTCTCTTTAGCCTCGTGTGTCCAGTGATGCTGCACTCTCGCTCCCTCTTTCTCCTTACTTTCCTTCCCCCTTTTTCTTTACTTCCCTGATTCCTCCTTCCTCTCTGTTTAGGGCTGTGGATTCTGTATCTCTCTCTCTATTTAGGGCTGTGGATTCTGTATCTCTCTCTCTGTTTAGGGCTGTGGATTCTGTATCTCTCTCTATTTAGGGCTGTGGATTCTGTATCTCTCTCTCTATTTAGGGCTGTGGATTCTGTATCTCTCTCTCTGTTTAGGGCTGTGGATTCTGTATCTCTCTCTATTTAGGGCTGTGGATTCTGTATCTCTCTCTCTATTTAGGGCTGTGGATTCTGTATCTCTCTCTCTGTTTAGGGCTGTGGATTCTGTATCTCTCTCTGTTTAGGGCTGTGGATTCTGTATCTCTCTCTCTGTTTAGGGCTGTGGATTCTGTATCTCTCTCTCTGTTTAGGGCTGTGGATTCTGTATCTCTCTCTCTTTTTAGGGCTGTGGATTCTGTATCTCTCTCTCTCTCTGTTTAGGGCTGTGGATTCTGTATCTCTCTCTCTGTTTAGGGCTGTGGATTCTGTATCTCTCTCTCTCTCTGTTTAGGGCTGTGGATTCTGTATCTCTCTCTGTTTAGGGCTGTGGATTCTGTATCTCTCTCTCTGTTTAGGGCTTTGGATTCTGTATCTCTCTCTCTGTTTAGGGCTGTGGATTCTGTATCTCTCTCTCTCTCTGTTTAGGGCTGTGGATTCTGTATCTCTCTCTCTATTTAGGGCTGTGGATTCTGTATCTCTCTCTCTGTTTAGGGCTGTGGATTCTGTATCTCTCTCTGTTTAGGGCTGTGGATTCTGTATCTCTCTCTTTGTTTAGGGCTGTGGATTCTGTATCTCTCTCTCTGTTTAGGGCTGTGGATTCTGTATCTCTCTCTATTTAGGGCTGTGGATTCTGTATCTCTCTCTCTGTTTAGGGCTGTGGATTCTGTATCTCTCTCTCTGTTTAGGGCTGTGGATTCTGTATCTCTCTCTCTGTTTAGGGCTGTGGATTCTGTATCTCTCTCTCTGTTTAGGGCTGTGGATTCTGTATCTCTCTCTATTTAGGGCTGTGGATTCTGTATCTCTCTCTGTTTAGGGCTGTGGATTCTGTATCTCTCTCTCTCTCTGTTTAGGGCTGTGGATTCTGTATCTCTCTCTCTCTATTTAGGGCTGTGGATTCTGTATCTCTCTCTCTGTTTAGGGCTGTGGATTCTGTATCTCTCTCTCTATTTAGGGCTGTGGATTCTGTATCTCTCTCTGTTTAGGGCTGTGGATTCTGTATCTCTCTCTCTGTTTAGGGCTGTGGATTCTGTATCTCTCTCTCTGTTTAGGGCTGTGGATTCTGTATCTCTCTCTCTATTTAGGGCTGTGGATTCTGTATCTCTCTCTCTGTTTAGGGCTGTGGATTCTGTATCTCTCTCTGTTTAGGGCTGTGGATTCTGTATCTCTCTCTCTCTCTGTTTAGGGCTGTGGATTCTGTATCTCTCTCTGTTTAGGGCTGTGGATTCTGTATCTCTCTCTCTGTTTAGGGCTGTGGATTCTGTATCTCTCTCTCTGTTTAGGGCTGTGGATTCTGTATCTCTCTCTGTTTAGGGCTGTGGATTCTGTATCTCTCTCTCTGTTTAGGGCTGTGGATTCTGTATCTCTCTCTCTGTTTAGGGCTGTGGATTCTGTATCTCTCTCTGTTTAGGGCTGTGGATTCTGTATCTCTCTCTGTTTAGGGCTGTGGATTCTGTATCTCTCTCTCTGTTTAGGGCTGTGGATTCTGTATCTCTCTCTCTGTTTAGGGCTGTAGATTCTGTATCTCTCTCTTACCTCTCTTTGGGGCAGTAGAGGCCATGTGTGTATCTGTGTGGGGCAGTAGAGGCTGTGTGTGTCTCTGTTACCTCTCTTTGGGGCAGTAGAGGCTGTGTGTGTATCTGTGTGGGGCAGTAGAGGCCGTGTGTGTATCTGTGTGGGGCAGTAGAGGCCATGTGTGTATCTGTGTGGGGCAGTAGAGGCTGTGTGTGTCTCTGTTACCTCTCTTTGGGGCAGTAGAGGCTGTGTGTGTATCTGTGTGGGGCAGTAGAGGCCGTGTGTGTATCTGTGTGGGGCAGTAGAGGCCATGTGTGTATCTGTGTGGGGCAGTAGAGGCTGTGTGTGTCTCTGTTACCTCTCTTTGGGGCAGTAGAGGCTGTGTGTGTATCTGTGTGGGGCAATAGAGGCCGTGTGTGTATCTGTGTGGGGCAGTAGAGGCCGTGTGTGTATCTGTGTGGGGCAGTAGAGGCCGTGTGTGTCTCTCTTACCTCTCTTTGGGGCAGTAGAGGCCGTGTGTGTATCTGTGTGGGGCAGTAGAGGCTGTGTGTGTCTCTCTTACCTCTCTTTGGGGCAGTAGAGGCCGTGTGTGTATCTGTGTGGGGCAGTAGAGGCCGTGTGTGTCTCTCTTACCTCTCTTTGGGGCAGTAGAGGCCGTGTGTGTATCTGTGTGGGGCAGTAGAGGCTGTGTGTGTATCTGTGTGGGGCAGTAGAGGCCGTGTGTGTATCTGTGTGGGGCAGTAGAGGCCATGTGTGTATCTGTGTGGGGCAGTAGAGGCTGTGTGTGTCTCTGTTACCTCTCTTTGGGGCAGTAGAGGCTGTGTGTGTATCTGTGTGGGGCAATAGAGGCCGTGTGTGTATCTGTGTGGGGCAGTAGAGGCCGTGTGTGTATCTGTGTGGGGCAGTAGAGGCCGTGTGTGTCTCTCTTACGTCTCTTTGGGGCAGTAGAGGCCGTGTGTGTATCTGTGTGGGGCAGTAGAGGCTGTGTGTGTCTCTCTTACCTCTCTTTGGGGCAGTAGAGGCCGTGTGTGTATCTGTGTGGGGCAGTAGAGGCTGTGTGTGTCTCTCTTACCTCTCTTTGGGGCAGTAGAGGCCGTGTGTGTATCTGTGTGGGGCAGTAGAGGCTGTGTGTGTATCTGTGTGGGGCAGTAGAGGCCGTGTGTGTCTCTCTTACCTCTCTTTGGGGCAGTAGCTGCTGTCTCTCTCTCGCTGTGTGCAGTCAGGTTGCAGCCTGGCCCCCTTTATATGCTGGCGTGCCCCATAGAGGGATTAGGCCCACAGAAACAAACCTGCTGAGCTGACTGCACGCAGAGAATGGAAAGCACACCATCATCAAAGAGAGAGGGAGACATGGAGCGAAGAGGAGGATGAGAGAAGAAGAGAAGGGGAAGGAGAGAGAGGGAGATAGCAAGGAAGGGAAAGAGCAAAACAGAAGGAAGGAGAGCAGGACTGGGACTGAGAGAGAGGGAGAAAGACAGAGAAAGAGGAGGAGAAAATATGAGAGAGTCCTGTTTACTATGTAACTGTCAGTAGCCTTTAGCCAAATTATCCAAACACAGTACTTATCTGTAATGTCGCCACACTCACCGTTACAGAATATAAGATCCTACCTGACTGTATTACCATGGGTAAATCTGCTGTGTGTGTGTGTGTGTGTGTGTGTGTGTGTGTGTGTGTGTGTGTGTGTGTGAGCATAAATGAACTGATGTAGAGAAATAAGACAGGCCCAGTCTGGAGAGGGTCAGACAGGGGCCAGCCCCCCCATGCCCAAACTACAGATATACACACATTACACACCCCACCTCATACACTCACACAAACACCCCACACACACTCTAAACACACCCCAACTCTCAAACACACACATAAACATGCATTACACACCCCAATGCGTATACACATACACTACAAACACACACACTAAACACACCCCAACTCTCAAACACACACATAAACATGCATTACACACCCCAATGCGTATACACATACACTACAAACACACACACTAAACACACCCCAACTCTCAAACACACACATAAACATGCATTACACACCCCAATGCGTATACACATACACTACACACACCCACACTATAAACACCCCAACTCTCAAACACACACATAAACATGCATTACACACCCCAATGCGTATACACATACACTACACACACACACACTATAAACACCCCAACTCTCAAACACACACATAAACATGCATTACACACCCCAACTCGTACACACATACACCACACACACACATATACGTTCACTACACACACACACCTGCTAAACACACACAATCACACAAACACGCACGCTAAACAACACACAATAACAAAACACACGCTAAATGCACACAATCACACAAACACACACATGCACACATACAACATACACACACACTCACACACACAAATACACACATATACACACACTCACACTCACACACACACATTCCTCACACTCTCTCTCTCACACACACACACTCACACACTCACAGAAAACACACACACACACATTCCTCACACTCTCTCTCTCACACACACACACACACACACACACACCACACACTCACACACACACATCCCTCACACTCTCTCTCACACACACACACACCCACACACTCACAGAAAACACACACACACACACTCCTCACACACTCTCTCTCACACACACACACACACACACACACACTCACACACTCACAGAAAACACACACACACACATTCCTCACACTCTCTCTCTCACACACACACACACACACACACACACTCACAGAAAACACACACACACACATTCCTCACACTCCCTCTCTCACACACACACTCACAGAAAACACACACACACACACACACGCACTCCTCCACTGCAGTGAGTGGGTATCAGGCTCATTATGATGTGTCAAATGCTGCTTATCTGCGCAGCTGTAATTATGGCAGAGCTGAGCAGT